>CM059211.1:37367945-37592945 GCA_030347435.1 Clarias fuscus
TCCGTCCAATAAAAAAAAACACTCTCCACATCCTCATAACCATTCACTCCCTGAATGCCAATGCAGCTGACAGTACTGTACATCTACACACAGACATTCTATTTAAAGAAGGGGAGTTCGAGCCAAAGCGGGACGTTTGATTCTGCACCATAACAGAACATAGTTCTGAGAGTAAAAACTCTCTTTATTTCTCTATATAATCCCTTGCTACACTAAAGCACTCATCCCAGAGTTAAACTAGCGCTTGGACACCATCAAGGTAGAAAGTTTTCTCAGTACGACTGATTCATGATCGGACTGCCTGCGTCATGTCTAAAACCCTGGCCTCCCAGGAATTCAAGGAGCGAGGTCAGGACTGTACTGGAGATTTGTCAATAAACAGTTCCCATAGACAGATGCATCACTTCTAGTTCGACTAGTTATCCGTTGATTTTGCCTTCCACTTGCTGAATATCCACGGAACCACCTGCTCAGCTAGGCTTGTCATTCACAGACATACAGCACGGCCTTCTTTAAAACGTTTATATCAGTTTCACTTGAACGCACCTCATATCATCAAGGCCAGGATTTAAAAGTACAATCGTTTTAATCTGGGTATCTGAATATTTCAGGCAGAAACCTAGTTGCCTCTGCAGGGTGGTTAAAACTTGGGCTTTTTAGTTTGTGAGTTCCATTCCCAAGCCTGATGAAAAGTTGGGTTCTTTAAAACTTTTCTTTCCTAAGTTCCCACCTTTACGATAATAAAAATGTTAGTGCATGTTGTGAATTCGTTGGGCGTCTGCACGTACTTCATTAGCGGAGTCGCTGTTGTGGCAAGGAATGGAAATGACGGAGATGAAATGATTGCTGGCACGGGATGAGCCGCGCATCCAGACGGCGAGACCGAGCTGGAATTGAAGACTCGAGCGAAACAAACCATTAGGGTTTGAGCAGTCTGTGAGAGGGGGGAAGGCAAACAGCAGAAAATACGCTTGCGTTATCGTTTGCGTCCGTTTTGCATAATCGAGGTCGGCTGCCGCGTACGCAAGACGCATTATTTATGCTTTTATGATGCTTATGCGTTGAGACAGAATGCAAAACAGGTAAGACGGAGAGCCGATTTTAGTCATACCGCTTGCTATTACACCGTATTTGGTAACGTTTGTGCTGAACGTCAACAATCTTTAGCCCGAAGGATTGTTTTTCGTTCATTATTTTGGCGCATTCCTGTTTCAGGAGAGACGCTGTACTGGCACAGGCCGACATTAAACCTGTCAGACTTTGATTTTACCTCCTGGGACAAAATGTTGACCCTAGAGTGGTTTATAGATAAACGTCTCAATCCCCTTCAGATAAAAGCACATGCCAAAGCGACCAGGTCATGGAAAAGTCTTTAGTCTGGCTAAGAGCTCGGGCCACACGTGTACACGTGGACATGCAGACTTAACACATACACACACGCATACATCCTTTGGTGCTGAGATAATGTGATGGCAGGATTGGTCCCTATTAAAAGGGTTTATTTGTCGAGCTGTCCATTTTTCCATTGCCCTTAAATGGAGTGCTATGATAACTCATGGAGGTCCCGGTTATACAACCACTTCCAGTCCTCCGTTTGCTCTCTGGATGAGATGGAGAACAGCGCAAGAAAATATTTGCTCAGTGTCTGCACAGGCTAGTTAATAGACTTTTCTAACCCTTTCAACATTCATCAAGTGTAATTTTAATACACTTCCTCTGAACCTTTCCACATTTGTCACGCTCTTAAAAGCGAGAGCACACGTGCCATGATCTCTTCTGGATGCTGTTAAAAATGAAAAAGAAGGGAAAAGAAATGTGAACTCACGTTTGTGCCTATGTGTTTTCATTGCAACAAGAAATATTTTTATTTTTTAGGGATGCCATGGCACTCTTTAACCTCTCCTTCTGAGTTCAGAGGTTTTGCGATGTACCACATTCAGGGAGTTTACGTGAGCACCTGTTAATCTGAACAGTGCCAACGCTCAGAGTGCTGACTTTGATTATTTTACATCATCAGTATTTATTAGCATTGATATGGCGAAGTTTTCTGTATGGAGATTTAATGTTCATGGAAGGAGTCTCCAGTGTCAGTGCTTTGAACAGTCAGTAAGTTCTTCACAACAGGAAAGTGTTCAGGACAGACAAGGTTGAGTTTTCTTTGTAACATGACAAGCTGCAATCTTAGTCTTATTAGCTTCAAGAAAGAAAAAAGAGAGGCTGGAAATGAAAAGACCTGTAATGCCAACTTTAAGCCTTAAAAGACAAGCGGCACAGATATGTGCTAGCAACACTGGATAGTCAATGATGATTTAAAAAAAACTATGTGCTTATCTAGAAGCCTTGCCAGTGTGTGTTAAACTGTTTATTTGGGTTTTCAGAACAAAGCTCTATTTTTTAGCTGTTTTTTTTTTTTTTTTTTTTGGTCATAGAAAGAATATAGACTTCTATGACTTTTGGAGCATGTTTTACCGACTCATCTCAGCAAGCAACAGGCAATGTCTTATGTCTCTGAAACTAACTTCTCTTACAGCCATTCCATAACATTAAAAGTAGCTACAAAGCCATTATTGGACCCTTGACCAAGTTCCTCCACCCCCATGTGATCGGATACAATCGGGTGTCGAACTGGCAGCCCAGCCCCATAAGTAACTGCCTTACTTTACACAGAAGAGCTAGATATATCTTTAGGGTGGGGAGTATCCGTCACCTGATGAGCCAGTTGGCACAGAGACGTCTGCCCCAAGTCTTAACCTCCTGGTAGAGGCAACCATGGCTTAGAACTGAAATCCCTTGGTGCTGGGTTTGGTTGTCCAGTACAGAGGACAGGTTGATATCTCAAAGATCCAGGGTTACTGATTTTCAGTTTTGCATGTTCTCCCATGCCTCATGTCTCCCATGTCTGTTGGTCTTCCAAATCCCTTCTCAAGTGTTGAGTGTGTATGTGTGCATAATGCACTGTGATGGACTGCTCTTTAATTCAAAGCATATTTCCAAGGATTCTCAGGAATTCCCATAGTCACCATGACCACCAAATAAAGTGCTTACTGGATATAAATGAAAGAAATTAACAAATGAAAAATTAATGAGCAAATAAGTTAATGAACAAACGAATGAATGAATGACTGAACAATTGCTTGAATGAATGAATGAATGAATGAACAAATTAATTCATTCATTCGTTAACAAATTACTGAATTAATGGATGAATGAACAAACAAATGAATGAACAACAAATTTACATTTAGGCATTTGGCAGACGCTCTTATCCAGAGCGACTTACAAAAAGTGCTTTAAAGTTTACATCACTGGATAGATACAGTACTTACACTGGGTTACTAGGTTAATAACTAAGTGGCATTAGTCAAACACAACTGGGAGGAGGGTTTTATTTTTTTATTTTTTACTTTTTAGTCCAAGTATTGGCGAAACAGATACGTCATCATCATCCATATGAATGGATTAAAGAACAAATGAATGAATAAATTAATGTGTGAATGAAGAAATTAATGAAGAAATGCCAGATTTAATGGAGAAATTACCAAACAGATGAATGGATGAACAAATTAACGAGGGAATGAATAATTGAATAAAAGTATTAATTAATGAAGACATTGATTAATCAAAAACTAATTAATTAACCCATTAATTTATTTATTATATATCGCATTCTGGCACCAATAAAGTCATGTCACCTTCTCAATCCATTCCTCCCATTTCTGTGTCTAATCGATCGACTCTACACAATACTCCCGACCGACTTTCCTGAAGGAGACGAAGGGTGCCATTATTTTTGGACTTGACCAGTGACCAAACGGCGGCCCCTGCTGACTCCCTGCACGGTTAATACGGAGATAAAGACCATGGCGGCCACCACAAGCTCAACGTCTTCGAGATTCACATCTTCTTGACACTTTGCAAAATTAGAAAGGAAAGATGAAAGCGTGTTTAGCCGAACGCGAGCTCGATAAAAGATGCTCGAATCAGCTTTGACGTTACAGCTTACCGTTAGGCTACCTGGCTAATACGTGACTCGCTAGCCTGATGCTACTGTGCGTTTCGTTTATTTTAAAGCCAGTGCCTTTTTATTCGTGAATTTATGGAGTAAACAGTTGAGGTATAACTTTTCCTTCACGTTTAGACTGTGCTGAATGTGTTTTAGTTGTGATATTTATGTGAAGCAGGCTGTGGAATCCGTTCTAGCTGCTGTGATGCTAAGCACCTAGCTAACCAGCTACAAACATCAAACCGGAAGTAAAAAAAAAAAAAAAGCTCACAGATTCAGGTAAGTCTAAGACATTTTTTATTAGTATTATTGTTGTTTTTTTTAATTGTTTGTATAGATAAAACCTAAAGTTATGTGGGTTTGGACTTGCTTTGTAACGCTACCCTTAGCAAGGGCTGCTTAGCTACCGTTACCTCAGCCTCCCAGGTACTTATTTAGCTTTCGGCTAACACTAACGCTAACACCCGTATCTCAGTCTCTTGAGATTATCCTAAATTTTAGGCGTTCTTTGAAGTAAACTGGAACGCTGACAGTCTGTGTATCATAAGTTTTGTAAGTTTTGCGCTAACAACATGAACGGTAGCACTACATATAAGGGTCGAGAAAGCAGTGCATTGTATTTAAAGTGTGCCTCAGATGTAGTGAGTGTGGTGGGAATTGGGACATTAATGAATAGTATAGTTAGAGCAGGAAAGGTTTAAATGCACTGCCATTAGTTTAAGAGAGAAGCGTTTATGGTTTATAGTTTAAGTTAATTCAGGTTTATTTTACTTTGTTTAAAATGTCTAACCAAGTTTTAGTTTTTAGCTGTTATACCATGTAGTCCATATTAAACTTGTGAACTAAAATTCTGGCCAGCTAAACAAACAAACAAACAAAACAGGTCTGGTATTAAACCAGTATTGCTCCGTACTTTCTGTACAAGTGTTATAGCCACTTATAATCATATAAACTAGTGCCTTTTCAAGTTCACAGCATTGTATACAGTTGGGATGGGAATCGCCAGTCACCACCCAATAAGATAATTACCACGATATCTCTGTGCCGATTTGATTGATATTGCGATTCTGTAAGTATCAAGATAAAAAAAAAAAAGAGAGAGAGAGACGCATCTTGATTCAGTTAAATCTAGCCTGCTCCTTATAACATTAGTTTTCTCACCAAGTGCAGCATTTAAACAATACAAACTAACCTCAAATACAAGAATTTAAAGTTTAAAATGAAATTAAATAAAAAGCAAAATTTTCGGCATGATTATTATTTCTTATTATAAAGTTATATTATTAACTTATCATAAACTTTTCACATAATTCACTCCTACCACACGGGACGAAAATGTGTAAATATTTCAGAGTGCGCCACCTGTAGGATTTTAAAGAAGGCGACATTTTATCTCCTTAAATGCCTCTCGAACCTTGACCGCGACTGTGCGGGTTGAGTGGCTGTGTGAAATGCGTTTCTGTTGCACCACTCGGAAGCTTCTGCGCTCAGTACAGAATCGTTTATATCAGAAGCTGATTGGTCGATCACCGGTCACGACCCATTACACTGAAAACCGGACAATTCTGGTCAACCGGTTCATCTCCATTATAAAGGTTAAAATAGTTTTTTTTTTTTTTTTTAAATCAATTTTTGGAGTCAGTTTAGAGAATCGCAAGTCGTAACTGAATAATTGCCCCCCATCTCTGCTGAATTAAAAATCTTGGCAGCTGAACAATAAACCAGGTTTGGTATTAAACCAGTATCGCTCCTTACTTTCTGTCCAAGTGTTGCAGCCATTCATAATTATAAGAACTAGTGTCTTTTCAGGTTTATGGCGCTGTATACTTTATGCATGGTGTGTTTTTCATCAGTTTTAGGTCATATTGAGTAGCAGCTTAGTTGGCTACATCTACTGTATGATTACACTTACTGCTTGTTTAATTTTTTTTTATTTTGTCATTGTTATGACATTTGTTATGACCACGTCTTTCTATTGCAGTCTTCTTCCAGAGTACGAAAAAATATATATATATTTGTATGATTTAACAGGCCGTCATTGATATACGAGTAGTAGAGTAGAGGGAAAAATAGATTCAGTTATTAATCACGATTCTTTTGTGTGCTGATTTACAAAACTTTGATCAACCAGTCTCCAACACCTACACACACACCACTCGCCCATCTCTAGTAACCGTATCTCAGGCACAGTATCACAGAATGCATGACAGCAAAAATATAAGATGTGGTTATCATTGTGGCGTATATCAAGAAAACTCCTGACGTCCGTCTATGAGCCTAAAGCAGCACCGGTCTACGTGCTGGCAGTTACGTACACCACCCTGGTTGCTCTGTTGTCGAAGTCAGCTTCATCTGGGACCAATTCAGTAAAATTATTCTAAAAGGTTAGCTCTTATTTTAATTGTAACAACTGCAGTGTTTTTTCTTTTTTTTCATCCATTTTCTGCACCATTTACTTGAAAGTCATGTCCTTATAAATGCACAATATCTAAATTCTTCCTCCAGATTAATTATGAAAAAACAATTATCTTCGTAAAAGAAATAAGACGGGTAACAATAGACCATGAAGTAATGTTTCAGGACTCAGTAAGTCTTACAACCTCTGTTTCTCTTTAGTAGAAATTAAAAAATGCACACGTCTTTTGTAAAGAGACGATGAGGGCGAAACTGCGCTGATGCCAAAATTTCCAGCGAAATCAGAGATGGAGAGCTTGCGGCCGATATCAAGACCAGATAAAAAAACGAGACGCTCTTTAGGAAAAACTTTGTCATGGTTTGTGCACTCTCGTTAACTACTAGCTAAAATAAACAAGGCCGGTTTAGGAGTGCAGATGTTTTCATTTTTGTGAATACCGCTTGCAGGTGCAGGTCAGGAAGCGTCGTAATGATGCTGTAGGTAATAGGGTGGATGATTAGAATTGACTCGCCTTGGGATCTTGTTGAAAAGTGTTTCCTTAGATATGCTGAGCAATTTAGAAATTTATTTATTTAGTTTTATCTTGTGGAAAAGAATATGGAGTATGAACAGTATTTGTGAAATGAGGATGAGGTTTTTGGAAATAATCATCAGTGGAGTTTATCATCCCTGAATTGATTGATTGTCCTTATAATAGGACATCCTGGAGTGTTTTATTCTTTATTTACTGAGCGGTTTGCAATCTCAAATTATTACCAATTTTAACATTTATATAATGACACTGTATATCGTTATACATCCTGTTGTGGAACATCCATCTGTCATTCCTCATCAGTCTCTCTGTTTCTCTCTCTCTCTCTCTCTCTCTCTCTCTCTCTCTGTGTGTGAGAAAAAAGCATGCAATTTGTCATGTTAGTGAGAATCCATGAAAGCGTAAACACTTGTTTTGCTAAAGACTTTAAAGCACTAAAGTTCTAGCACTGGAGACTCCTTCCATAATTGAAACTAAAAAGAAAAGGTTTGCCATGTTTGTTTTTACTTTTTTTCTAAACAAAAACGTTAAAAAAATCAGTTTTTAGACTAAGTGGAGCATTCCTCATAGAAGTCCCCGTGGTTATCTGGTTCATACAAGCTGTTACTATAGAAACAGTTATTTAATTACTATAGATATTTGATCAGATTCTACATCAAAACTTTTCCTGTCTGATTTATTTCAAGCAGCTATATTTCTTACAGGTCATATTATTAAAAGTATTAAAGTATAAAATGCTATGAAAAATATACCTAAAGGAACGATGTGTATTTTTTTTTTAAGCTGCCTCTTGTACAAAGCGATTATTTTTGTATATTGTTTTCCTGCCAATCTTCTGCTCCACACTCCAGTCCAATAGGGGGTGGTATTGTGCCAACCGCCCATATATTAAAAAAAAAAAAAGTAGCAGTCATGCTCTAGCAAAATGCGAGTATTTTCCGAAGATGCGAGCGGTTTGTATTTTCTGCAAAAGCTGCGGTACATTTCTTTTAAGGAATTCATCAATTTTAAAATATAAGTTTAGCTGCAAATTCTTCTAATTGTGAAGAGATTCTGAATCGAAAACAGACCCAACGATTGAGTTAGTGGAGTCGAACTACAAAAGATTAATTAAAATCCATAATCGATGATCTGTGTAACTACTATAGTAGAAAATCAATTAATACTTCAGAATCAAGAATTGTAGCATAAATAAGGTTGTAATTTTGTTAGTAAGTTTGAAAGACGTTCCCATTATTCTGTGTTAATGAGAGCTGTGTTAAGGATAAAGCATATTCCAAGGACAAATCCATTTCATTAATGCAACATTGTACTGATAAACAGTTTAAATTGATATCTAGTTACATTAGAGCCTGAATGAATAAATGGCTCTCCAGTGATTTTTGACTTAACTTCCTGGCGAGTACACGTCGTGCCTGATTTCTGTAAGGTGTCTAAAGTCTCCCAGCGTTTTATTGTCGTCTTATTGCTCATTACAATAATAGGTTTTATCCCATACGCACTGTCTCCGCCATAAACAGATCAGCCAAATGGAAACCGTTTCGGTTTCACAATTACACGTACGATCAGTGCAGCATCATCATACAAGCGGGGCTAACTGTCTGCATGGAAAAAGGCCGTAAATGAGATTTCACCTCCTCTCTGCTTGTTAAATTCCCGAAAATTAAAAAAGACAGATTTTTGTAATTGCAGGGTCTGTCTGTGAGTGAAAACAACACTGCCTCTGTTCATGTTGTGGCGTTCATCGTTTGTTGAACCAAATGTTGAATTTTGTGAATACTAAATATCAGGGATGGTAATCACCCGGAACCGGTCGATACGATATCATCACGATACCTACTGTAGGTACCGATTCAAATTTAGTTTTCTTTTTTTTATTGTCGATTCAATATTATTTTGTTTTTAATTTTATTACAGTTCTAAACAAACTTAGCAAATAAATTGCTCCAGCTACAAAGTATGTTGCCAATGTGTGAATAGTTTAGAGCATATGCCACCTGCAGGATTGTAGATGAATGGCAACATTATTTATCAGCTCACATGCAAACATACTGTACTGAACATTTTAGAAAAAGCAATTTTGCATCATCAAAAGAAAAACGAATGTGTAACTGATTTTTTTTTTCTTTTACTACAAAATATCAGATTTGCAATATCTTTAAAATCGTGAAGTTGAAACGTGGAGCTCTTATAATGAGAGAGTGTGATTAATGGCAAAGACGCTTGATGCTCTTGATAGATTTTAATTCTGATTGGTCAGAAGAGAAAATCAAACTCTAATTCTCTTACTTTACTTTACGCTTCTAAACGGTCATCAACCACCAGGGGGCGCTATTATTTTTTAAGATAGCTATGCATTAAATTACGCTTTGCTATTGTTTGGTTGCAAAAAGGTGTATATGTGTGTATATCTTACAGACTAGACCAGGGATGGGCAGCCTGCGGCTACGGAGTCGCATGTGGCTCTTTAATCCCTCTGCTGCAGCTCCCTGTGGCTTTGGAAAATAAATAACGAGTGTTTCATTTTAATTTATTTTTGACCCGCCGGCGCGCAATTTATTGAGCTTTTTGACCCCCCGGTTTTCATTCATGGTGAGTACTGACTGCACACTTCAGTACACGGGTTAAAAGTATGACGGCACACAGAAGCAGATGCTTTTTGGTTTGCTGCGGGTGGAAAATTTAAATTTCGGCTTTTTATTTCAAAGATGCATGTCAAATAGACATTGAGTATTTTATTTGAAATAAAATACTTTATTTTTTTTTATAGTTCAAAATGTTTTTGTTGCATGCAGAAATTTTTTTTTTTTTCTGTAGCAGTTCATTGATTTCATAAATGCAAACCATTTATAGTTTTTAATGCATAATATATCTTCATTTTGGATATCAAAAGGGTTTTGTGGTTCCTGGTGATTTGTTTTCTGTTGAAAACGTGTCCAAATGGCTCTTTGTATGTTTAAGGTTGCCGACCCCTGAGCTGTACTGACCGTACTGAAAGGGGCAAACCTCTGGTGTTTACTCTTTCTCCATCCACTACCTCAACTCATTACCTCATCGCCACAAAGTATTGAAATGTGTAATGTTGTCATGATGTCACTTTGTCGCTCTTATTTGCACAATTGCACATGCACTTTATGTTGTCTCTTTTGTATAGAGTATTCATAATTTATGTAGCACCTGTATGTAGCACCTTGGTCATGGAGGAACAGTGTTTCATTTCACCGTGTACTGAACTGAATATGGTTGAAATGACAATAAAAGGCTACTTGAACTTGATTCTTGAAAAATGAAGCCAATGTGGAATTTCCAAAACGTGCAGTTCCTCAAATGTTCACCGGGGGGGCTGTTTTCAAAAGCGAGTCAGTAACCATACACTCCCATGTAAAAAATAAATAAAATAAAAATGTTTTCTGCCTTTCCCAATCATTACAACTGTACAGGGGCGCATTTTTAGATTATTATTTTTTTTTTACGTATTATTTTTTTTTTTACATTTATTATTCATGTATTGTTTTTATTATTTAATGTAACTCATGAGTTAAAATTATGTTAAGCCTTACAAATTAAATATGTGGCTGAGTTGAGTGACAGCTGCAATACAGGTGTCAAACCGCTAGATGCCGGCTATGCGTTGCTTTAGCTAACTGGAATCGTTGTAGCAATCTAGGAGTTGACACGGGGTGACGTATAGGGATTATAATTTGGATAGCAAACGAATTGAAGTTAGCCACCATAGCATTTTAGCTAAGCTAGGGCTAATCTCAGCCAGACTCATTCTTGTTCATTTGTCCATTTGTGGGTTAGCCGGCGTTAGGATCGCGACCACCAAAGCTCCTGCATTAGAGCTTTAAAACCGCTATTCAGAGGACCGTCATAAAGGGTTTGTCACATTCTTTTCTTTTATACAGGCTGTATGTTTTACTCCAGCTGTTGGATTAGCGATAGGTGTTTAAGAAGCGCGAGCATATTGGACACTGCAAGTGAAACCAACCAATATAATTCTATAGATTTCTTGCAAGCAGTCATAAGAAAGAAGATGGAATTTGTCAAAAAAATATCTAAAATTTTTATAGTAAACACTATTCTGTGTTTATTTATCCAAGCCTGGTGCTGTCGTTAAAACAGTTTAGAAAAGCACTCGCACTGCTGATCCTTCAGTTCATCGCCCTTGACGGACTACAGCTGTAAGCGTTATATAACATGCCGTGAGTGCACCGAGTACGTCCAGTTTACACTACATAAGACATCTATGGCTTTATGTCTCGGGCATGGACATGTGATTTGAAAATAACGGACACCGCGAACATTTGCAAGAAGAAATTTAGAACTGCACGATCATAAAGTCTAGGAGCGGAAACATTCTGAAGAAATGAACTCGAGGTGACCTGGATTTATTCCGTGTAAACACATTATTTGTTAGTACTGTACTTTTGGAACTGTACGCAGCCTTGGTCAGATAACCGGTTACACACTTGGACGCGGTCCGCCCCGCAGTAATGCAATAAACCCGTATCATCCGAGTCATCGTTCTTGGATTTCATACTTTCCATCGGTGAAGGTGGAAATCAGGGGCAGGATAAATGAACCCGATCTTATGCTGAGTTACGGTTTATGAGAAAGATATACTGGAACTTGATGACTTGTGGCTTGTACAATGGAAACAAACAAGAGGTGTGTGTGGGGGTTGGGGGGGGGGGGGGGGGTAAAAAGATGAATCGGCTTGTGACTGGAGCGTGAACAAAAACAAGACGTCTGGAGTCTGTAGATGCGCTGTAGCTCAGTAATTTATTACTAAAATTAGTCTTTTTCTGTCACAAGGAGTGTGTGTACAATGGTAAATTTTGTTGTAGTTGGGCTACAATGGCAAAGTTCTTCCGCTTCGACAGCGGTGTCGCGTTTGTAACGTTAATTTATTTAGTGACACGTGCTTATGCAAGTAATCCTAGTTGATATACTTGTGTGTACTAGTAATAGTTTGAGGTGATTTCCTTTCGGGAAACACAAAGACCGCAAGAAGCATTGTACTCGTCATCCATGGGTTTACTCAAACCGATGACCATTATTGATGATAATGGTTGCTGACTCTGCTACTCTTTTACCGCCACACTGACTAAAAATTTATTATTTAAATGTATATACTGTATGTCCACCGCAACCCCTTACGAATGAGTTCTGTTCCGGGCGCACGTCTGTAAGTCCGAGCCGTTCTCAAGTCCGACAGTCTCGTACGCCTTTGACACGGATATACACTGCAAAGCAGACCAATCCACTTGACCTAAATCTCTTTCCCCTTTCCCCACACTGCCGTCATGTGGCCAAAAACAGTAACCGCGCCTAAGGAAATTCATCTCGCATATCAAATGTAACAGTCTTGTCTCTGCACCTTTAAATCGCGAGAGGAACGGCAGTTTGTCCCAGAGCTGTTTTCCCGCTGTATTAGACTGTGAACTCATCATACTCCCGGACTGATTCACTGAAACCGGTGAGGCCGGCTCATTTCTCCAGCTCCAGAACTCTGACTGGGAGTGACCCGGGCAGCCCTTCGGACTATTCGTTGCCGTGATGCTCGCCTGAAATGACATTCTTCTCTATCTTACATATTTATGCTGGACAGAAGCACCATGCACACGAGCGCCTTTTCAGCCAGCAGCCCAACCTCGAGAGTGTCGTTAAATTGTGTTCAATGATGTGACTTCTCAATGGAGAGGAAGTAGTTCAGCTTGTTTTAGAATAAAGACATTTAAATCGCTTAAAGGATACTTTCACACTTCTTCCCTGACCTTGCGTTTCCCAACGTGTGGCCCTTAACAAGGTGCGTACGTGACTTGGTGAATGATACAGCACTTTAATCATTAATCTTCACAGGCGCAGATGTGTGTGTGTGTGTGTGTGTGTGTGTGTGTGTCCTCACAGCTCATTCACAAGGTAGATATTGTCGTGCAACTGGGTGGAAAAAAAATAAATCAACAAAGCCGAGTTTCCAGGCCTCCCACTGCCCTCCCTCATCAGCACAGACAGTAATTAACTCTGTGTGTGTGTGTGTGTGTGTGTGTGTGTGTATTGATGGATGGTAAAATTTATTATTTTTTTTCCCGCTATTGTCCAGCAGATCGCCGTGACCTCATGTGACCCCTGTTAGACTTCTCCCTGGGAGATTTTCCATGAATGTCACATCTTATTTTTCCATCAAGTCATCTTTTGTATTTTCAAACATTATGACCCCTTTATTACTCTCTGGGTTAAACAGTCTCATCGCCACGGCAACGATATAAATATGATATTAAGATAAAATGAGTCAAGCATGCATAGTGCTCAAGTTTAAACAGATGTGGTTTTTTTTTTCATTAGTTTGATCCTTTGATTTGTGTTCTTTTACTTTTATTGTAAGATAACCAGAGAAAGAAATACTGTATGTAAACCATACTCCTCGCTGTCTTCTGCAAAAGTCACGGTTCAGTACGTACCTCAGGTGTGAGGTCACAGTTCGGTACACTGTCAGTACAGTGAAGCATTTTGAATGAAACTTGTACGAACTTGTGAACACTGGCAAATTAGCCATAATTTTCTAAACGCTCAAGGAGTGTGCACAAAGTCACACACCTTTTTTCTTTTTTTCGTTCTTTCTTTAAAAATAAACAAATAGACACACCTACATTCGCGTATCTAGGCGCATCAAGTCGTTTAACCCACACGAGCTCTGACCCGTGGAATATAACAACCAAACAGAGCGCCTGGAATACACTGCGAAAGCCGTCACATGACATTTTCTCCGCCCTTTGTGGCATGAATCACTTCTTAATGTGCTTTATATCGATTTCTTCAAGAAACGCAGTCAGAACAGGTTCAGTATAAAATCTGAGTTTTTTATTTATTTATTTTTTTTAATCAATAGAATTGTTAAATAGAACGAAACTCACTTTCAGTATCAAAAACAAGCTTTATAATATGTGCTAGTTGCTACCCAGACACAGTAACATTTTAGAAATGATGTCATGGGTACACAGATTCACAGATTGTCACACGACTGCAGCAGGATGATCATTACATGTCATTTAGGGACTTCATGAGTTAAAGTCAAAGATAAAGCCGAATAAGGAACTTTCCGGAACATTTTAAAGGCTAGGAGACACCCGTGTCTCCGTGGGTTCTTACGGACTCTTTGGGGGGGGAAAAGAACCACATCTAATAACTTAAGATTCAAGAATTGTATTTGTTGCATACATAGTTGTACAACAGTAGGGAAATGCAGTTGCGCCAAACTTCAGACTGTGCAGATGATTTAAGAAGTAATAAATAAAGAAAACACCAATAATAATAAGAATAAAAGAATAAGTATCTACAAGATTAAAAAAAAAGAGCAATAATTAAAAGTATTAAAAATTTATTTATTTAAAGTGACTAAAAATCAGTACCTCATGAATTTTTTTTGTGTGTAATAAAAAGTTTTTTTTTTTAATGTTTTTTTAAATACGTTGTATATCTAAATTTTTTTAAAGCTTTTTAAATTATTACCGTAGATAGACAAGAAAACGTACAGTATATGGTAACTTCACCGACCTTGACAAAAAATTCAAAAGTCTGTAAACAAAAGAAGGTTTGAAATGTAAAATTTCCAGGTAATGAGTGCAGAGCAGAGTCTTTAGCAAAAAGTTCAGTCTTTCCTTTTCTTAATTTTTTTTGTACAATTCTGTGAGCCGTTCTGAATAGACAAATCTTTTAATAACAAAAAACTCTCTTCGCTTGTCTTTCCATTGACGTTTTGAACGGCTCGGTATGTTCTCTTGTGTGCCGAATAAGCTTTGTATGCGAGGCCGAATTTCTTTCAACATTTCAGTTCTTAAGTTCCAAGTCAGCGACTAACTTGCCGAGTGAACAGATCACTGACACTGATGAATCGCGCACTGAGAACCGTTATAACATTAGTGCAGAGAAAGAACCAATAAAACTCAGATTCCTGACTCCAGTTCATCATACTGTACAGGAATAGCTCCAGGTGCCTCTGCAGAACAGATCACCCTCACTATTACCTGTCTCACCGACTGTCCTATTATTTATTTATTTTTTAATGTACTTTTTTTAATGTATATATATATATATATATATATATATATATATATATATATATATATTTGTTTTTTGTTTTTTTGTTTGTTTTTTTTTTATCTTGCTAATACAGAGTTAGGTCATTTTAGGACACTTAGGATGTTTTTTTCTCTTATAATTAATATATATATATATATATATATATATATATATATATATATATATATATATATAAAATTTTTTTTTTTTTTTTTTTTTTTGCTCTATTTTTCTCACCCCCTTTTGTGAAGCATCTCGATGATGTAACTACACCTGTGGTGAAAATCCTGAAAACTCTAACAAGACAAAAGTAATTCATCCACTAGGTAAGAGCAAAGCAACAAAGGCTTATTAAAACAACTTCTGTAAATTATGCTGTAACTACACCAATATGGCCAAAAGTTTGTGGACACCTGACCGGAAGTGGCTGCCACAAAATCAAGGAACACTCACTTGCCTAGGACTACATTTTTTTTTTTTTAATTTATTTGAAATACACGCTGTAGCCGAACTCTGTGAATGACTTCGCCGACTAGAATAAACTCTGTCCCAACCAGAAGCTTGGCACACATCTCGATCCAGTGAAGAGCGCTGCAGACACTCAGAAACTCCGCCTCAGGTTTGCAAAGCTGTTGGTAATCAGTTTAACGTGCTGAGAAACACCGATGTAGGTCACAGGCACAGCCGCGGCGCGTCGCACAAGCAACCCGAGCCCGAGTCGGAGAATGCGGAGTCAGCTGTGAGTCTACCGGCTCGTTTCCTCTTCTCATAGTGGAAACTATTTCTCCCCCCCCACCCGACCTTCATGCAAAGCCAACAAAAACACGATCTTTCCACTTGACAAACCACCATCCAGAGGTCTAGGTGTGTGTGTGTGTGTGTGTGTGTGTGTGTGTGTGTGTGTGTGTGTGAGAGAACATTCAGACACATCAGCGAGTCCGGAGTGCGGGAATGTAATCACTTTGTGTCAAGTCATCATAGCCTTCGTTCTTGGATTTCATTTTTTCCATCGCCATAACGGGAGACGCCTCACTGATTCCGTAACCGCGTCTTGTCCTGAGTCAGGGTTAAACAGAAAGCCGAGGCTGTGCAAATGTGTATCAGGAGGCGTTGGAGCACCAAAAGTTGAAGCAACATCGCTGAAATCTTTAGGCACGATACAATAATCTATACATATAATGAAACTGTAAAGTCAATACAGTTGTAAGATATGCTAATTTGAAATTTAAATGGAAAACATCCTTTAAAAAAAAAAATCTATATCTATCTATAGAATTAGAAATCATAAATAAAAAAATTTAAAATCACCCTTTAAGAGAAATTTGTTCATCACAATTCAACAGATGCCACTGTACTTTTTTTAAATATACGCTTATGAGTGTGCAGTTGTGTTTTTAAAATGTACTGATCAGTTAAACTATGTCAATTTGCGAATACTGTACAATATTATTTGTAAGTAAATTTGACATTTTATACAAGTTTGCATTAGACGAGGTGAAACGTCATGAATCCTACACGATCATCATCCTACATGTGGCGCTCTAACCATTTATACGTCAGGAACGGCAGTATGACAGGAGCGAAGTTTGTTTAAAAGTTATGGCGAACGACACATCACAGTAGAAATGTAGCGATTTTATTTAATTAAAGTATTGAACTAAATGTTATTACCTTTTGAATTATTTATTTTTTTTACTACTACTACTACTAATAATAATGATAATTCTTTTACTTATACTTTGAAAAAATTTTACTTAATACTTTTAAACTTTTTATACTAATTGTAACTAAATTTGAATTGGGAGAATTGTACAGATGTGATGCTTACAGTATTTCAATACAAATTAAATCAGAGACCGGAGTGAAAACCAGAGTGCCGTCATATCGTATCAGGTGATCCCAGGTGACCCCAGTCCCCCAGTGGACACCATAAGGAAACATTATGATTATGCCTATTAATACTGGAATCTAATAGCTGTTAAATGAAGAGCAGGTTTTTCAGCAAGATGAAGAAAAATAAATAATAGAAATAAATTCAGGAGGCTTCCTGGCTTCATTGCAGCGTCTTTGAATCATGGTGTACACTTCTAAATCATTAAACGAGGTTGAGTCAAACGCTATCCGCACTCTGACTGTAGAATTAGATTAAAAAAACAAACAAAAAAAAACTTTTTTTTTTTAACATAATCTCTTTGCTGTCAATCTGTCTGTCAACAAGCTTTCGTATTTAATCATTACAAATGTTTTAGGCTTTAGACTTTTTTTTTTTTCTTTATCTTACTTTATGCACATTTTATTCGTTTTAATGATTGGGAGCAGTAAATTATAATAAATCGAAAGGTTGTTGTTGAAGGTTGTTGGTCGTTGCAGGATTAAAACAATCAACAATCAGTTTTTCCCCCCTCTATTGTTTATTAAAGCTTTCCAGTCATTGCAGCACTCTGTGGACCTCGTGTAACGACCGACCCAGAATTGATTTTCCAAATCAACACGCTCTTCGTGTTCTTTCCAACTCCGTCACCCCGAATGACCCACTTCTCCCTCAGAGGTCAATAATTCAGTCAGCGTGTCTCGCTGAGGTCTGTCTGACTAACAGATTAATCAGTTCACCCCTCTCTCTCTCTCTCTTTCTGTCTGTCTCTCTCCTCTCTCTCTCTCTTTTTCTGTCTCTCCCTCTCAGACATGGCGACGGTGTCCATCAGAGGCGTGTATTTCATCCTCACGCTCTTCCTGAGCAGTTTTTTCGGCAGCGTGATCATGCTGGGCCCGGCTCTGCCCATCATGCTGTTGTCTCCGGCCTGGTACCGCTGGCTAACGGACCGCATCGTGGCCACCTGGCTCACTCTGCCCGTGGTACACACAAACACGCGCGCACACACACATTTATCAGCACTGTTTGTGCTGTTGTTATTATTATGATTGTAATTATTATTTAATTATTATTATTATTATTAATATTATAAAATTTTAAGCTAATTGTTCCTATAAACTTCCTCCTGATCTGGACTTATGAAATCCGCTCCTTATTAAATTTTTTCCCCCTCCGTTCTAACATGCATAACATGATTTACAACGGTCGTCAGTGACCATGTGACTGGAATGTGATGCAATAGAGCGTCTGAACCGTGAAAACGCACATCGAGTGTCCACTCCTGATGTTTCCTAAAAACATCCTCCTGCCCACATGTGGAAACTTAAATGTTACATGTTTAACTCATAAATAGAGCAACTCGTGTTTACTCAACACTGTGTTACCAAGAGAAACCAGTACCAGTGTATCTGAGCAAGAACACACTGATGTTGGAAGGCGGGAGAAAAAAAGCAACCGAAACCACTGACCCGTCAGGAATTCACTGTGTGACCCTAAACCTGATTGTGGCCCAGATTTCACTTTAAACAACTGCGAGCCAGTTTACAAAGAAGTATTTATAGGTGAATAAAGTAGTGTATAGTATTATTTTTTTTTTAAACTAGTTTATTTCGCTTACAGCCATGTTGGTTCCAGAAACGAAACAGTGTTCGGTGAGTTCTTGTTCTCACTGACGTTACAGTCGCTACAGACACTCGTTTCTTTATCTTAAAGCTCAGAAGACAAAATCTCAGACTGGAAAAAAAACTGCAACAGATAAAATAATCAGTGCTGAATCCGTCAGGTAAGACAGACGGGCTTTCCACAAAAACGTAAGGAAAAAAAAAAAATTTTTTTTTTATTCAGGATTCATTTTCAAATATGTCCGACAACCACTGGCTGCATGACCGGGCCATGTCGAACCCGGGCCACACTTATGAAAGCGGCGAAGGGAATAATATTGCGGGAGAAGACCAGCCCCACCCACTCTTTCTTTTATTTATTTATTTATTTATTTATTTTCTCCCCAGGCTCTGTTAGAGGTCGTGTTCGGGGTGAAGGTGATCATCACCGGCGACGGCTTCGTTCCCGGCGAACGCAGCGTGATCATCATGAACCACCGCACGCGGCTGGACTGGATGTTCCTCTGGTGCTGCCTGCTGAGGCACAGCTACCTCCGTCTGGAGAAGATCTGTCTCAAAGCGGCTCTGAAAGCCGTGCCTGGATTCGGTTAGCGAGCCGCCACAAGCACATACACACTTCACACAGCATGCCGTCGAATCGAAGCCGCCTGGCTGTTTTTAGATGTGATGACACGAGCGGACTAACTAATTAATGCCATCAGTATCATCGTCTCTCAAGTTCTTCATACAAAAGCCAAGTGTTTTATTCCCTCCTGCTCGAATTTCTTTGAAAACATACAGAGCATGTCATGTGATCGGGTGCCAATATTTAGACGTCCACCTCAAGTATGTAACGGCCGTGCGCAGTGACGAGCGATACAGCCGAGCAAGTCGTCAGTAATCCACGTGGTTTTTACAGCGGCGAGCGCGTCGCGAGCAAGACCCCGATTTAGTTTGGTGTCCTTTTTTTTTTTTTTCATCCTCGAGTCTCGTCCAAATTATCCATCCTCATGTCGTCGCTTCTCTGTCCGAGAACGCTCACAAGGAAAGATGAAGGTTGCGATTGAATTGTCTCCTCCCTCCTTTCTAATCTGAGCTTCTCGACGTGGTCCGTTGTATTTGCATGTGTTTTGTGTTTGCATGTATTCGACAGTAATATTGTTTATTATCGACTTTTATAGCCTTATCGCTCATAATATCGATGAAAGATGACGACTCATTTGGATACCCTTGTTACCTGGTGTACGTGCCTGTGTGTGTGTGTGTGTGTGTGTGTGTGTGTGTGTGTGTGTGTGTGTGTGTGCACGTGTGCACGTGTGCACGTAGGCTGGGCGATGCAGGTGGCATCATTCATCTTCATCCATCGCAAGTGGGAGGATGATCAGAATCACCTGACCAACATGCTGGAGTATTTCTGTGATATCAGGCAACCACTGCAGCTGCTGCTTTTCCCTGAGGGCACCGACCTCACTGGTGAGACACACACGCACACACACTCCCAATAGGTTGCACTCTAACACACTAGTCAACTAAAACCTCTTAAAAAAAAAAAAAGTAACATTTAATGCATTCATTGGATTTATTTATTTTTATTTACAGTTATGTATGGTCAGGGTTGGAGATAGACAAGGTTCTGAAGGTCTGCAGCTTTTTTTTTTTTATTTTAAAGCTGCACGTGAAGCCCGAGTGCTTGTCCGATGCTATTTTTAGTCCTGGCTTCAGAAGAGATTTTGAGACCTGTCCAACGGTGACATCTTCATTTTAGTGGATTTAGTGTCTCTGTCTCTCTTTGTCTCTCTGTAGCCTGGAGGATTGAAGCACATAATCCCCTCTGTACCGAGCTCAAAGGGGATCAGTAAGGCCTGATCTAATTACTGCCGAAGTGTGTGTGTGTGTGTTTTTTTCTGTGTCAGAGCATGATCATAGTGACCTCAGTCAACCGATGGCTATGTAAGGCAGTATTCCTAGTGCTCTCTCTCTCTCTCTCTCATGATGCCTGTTGTTGTATACTAAATTTTTACATGATCCCAGGATGGTAACAAACATAAATTTTTTATTTTTTTTTAAAAACCTTGTCAATATTTTTTACACGCCATATTTTATTAGTGCAGACTTTCCGAACACACGTGCAAGCATTACATTACAGAGGGTGAGGATCTATGTTCAAGCATTCTCTCTACGTTTGTTTGTTCTTGTGTAGAGAACACTCGTGCCAGGAGTGACGAGTTCGCCGAGAAGAACGGCCTGCCGAAGTACGAGTACGTCCTGCACCCGCGCACCACCGGCTTCACCTTCATCGTGGAACAGCTCCGTAAAGGTCAGGGTGGTCCTCGGGTCTCGTTCCTCCTAGTACTGCTGCCTAATGTTTGATTCTGTACTACTACTGACAAGCTTTCAGTACTTATCCACAGCTGGGTGATATTCAGTACAACAAATTACGATCTTTTTTCATTGACTGTTTAGTGCTATTGACTTCTACTGACCTTTTCCTCAGCCAACAAAACTACTCAATTTTTTAGTACTTAAGAACAACTCATTGATTTTTCAGTACGCTAATTTTCAGTACTGCTATTTCAGTACGTTGATGCTACTTGCATAATTTGTGTTAAATAGAACGTCTGGCTATTTTAATCCCTTTTACCCATTCAGTTGTCAGTGGTCATCCGACTCATTTTCTACTCGTTAGTACATTAGCCTATTTTTTAGTTCGTTAATACTACTGTACTTACTCTAAGTACTTGTATTGCTTATGTTTTAGCACTTTAGTAATATTTGTTGATTTTCCGTACTTCATAAATCTTGATCATGTTTCACTTAGTTGTTTTCAGTACCAGTAGTTTTTGTTTGTTTGTTTGTTTGTTTTTTCCTCCTTCCTCAGTACTTGTGTAAACCAGGATGTTATGCTAATTATGCTATTCTGTAGTATTTTAATTCTAATTGCAAACTTTTAGTGCCTCCCTGTTTTTGGCTACATTTCAGTCTTTCGATAGTTCTCACTATTTTTCAATACTTCTATACACAATTACAAAACTTTAATTTAACGTTAACGAAATTGATCTTCTCAACTAGAAGATTTTAAGGTTTAAAAAATAAATAAATAAATAATAATAATAATATATATATATATATATATATATATATATATAATATTTATTTATTTATTTATTTAATATTTTAAAATCTTTATTGTTGTGTGACTGAAAATTTTTGCGAGGCGCTTTGTAAAATCATTGATCGAACTTTAGCAAAACCTTCTTTGTCAGTGTTAAATATGGCATTTTTATAAATACTGAAACTAAACTTATTTTTTTAGACATTAAAACGTGCAACCCTTAGCCAAGCCCCTAGACTAATCCCCTGGGTTGAAAAGGATTGTCTCTATCTCGTGACTCCATTGTTTCTCTAAGCTCTGTGTTAATTAATGATCAGATTTCACCAACCCCACCCCCCCGCCCAGGTAATTCCCATCATGCCCTGGGAATACACAACTCGCCTTTTTTTTTCTTTTTTTTTTTTTCTTGTCCTGTACCAGGGTCCTAACCCGGCTGTTTGACAAGAAAGGTATTTATTTATTTATTTATTTATTTATTTATTAACTGAAAAAAGAAAACACAAACTGGCATAAGCTGTGCGATGGTGTACTTGGATGTTGCGGGAGTCGCTAGAAAAAGAACGGCGCTAGTTAAGTAGCTAGCAAGCTGAGTGAACGGTGAACCGGGGATTAAAAAAATATACTACATACATTCGCTATAACTAACGCAATACAATTAAATATAATTACAAACTTAAAAAGCTAAATACGTGTTACATAGTGTAGTGTTCGTACCTGATGGGGAAAATAGTTAAAAGGTTAAAGCTAAAAATGTTATTTCAGCAGTGAAAATATGAACTTAATTCCATTTAAAAATATTTACAAAGATTTAAACAGTTTTGCTTTTCTAATGAATATGTATTGGTGCAGGTGAGCAAGTAGATTATTAGTAGATTATTTTCAAGTAGATTATTAAATCCACCACTTCAGTCAGATATCTAGGCTAGGTACTGCAAAGTTTCATCCATTTCTGTCAAGATAGTTTTGCGTGATGCCGTGACAAACTTTGGCACATACAGTCACTGCTCGTAACTTCTACTCAACATTGATTTTAGTGCATAACACCGAGCTCTCAGTTCTGGTATTTTACACACACACACCCTCACCTCAGACTGCTGCGGATACCTTTGCTATCACAACCCTCGTTTAAAAAAAAAAAAAAAAAAGGACGTCATAAACATCTGGCAAAAACCTACTGCCACAGTTTTATTAAATTAATGAGTTATGTGATGTATTACATTTATACATTTGCTAACCAGCTGTTTGACTCTAAATCACGATTCATATTTGTTTTGTTGATGATGTTCTGTTGTTGTGTCCTGTCTGTCTTAAATAACTAGGATAAACTGTTTCTACTTTCCTCAGAACACTTCAATATTCCAGGTAGTGTTAATTGTAGCACAGTGGCATTTCAGACACACACACACACACTGCAATGCGGTAAACCTGGCAGCCATAGAGCTGAACGATACTAATGCACCACTAAACAGGTGTCAAACTCTCTGACGTCACATCCAAGAGATCCTATTCCAGTAACTGTGTGTGTGTGTGTGTGTGTGTGTGTGTGTGTGTGTGTGTGTGTGTGTGTGTGTCCGCGTCCAGACATGTCATCCAATAAACACATTGGCCATGCTTAGATTTTGGCAGGTTTCTCTTCTGTATGCAGCCTAAAGTGTGTGTGTGTTGGTTGAGATAAACATGCTATATTTAAAGAGTGTTACGCTCAGGCACTTTGCCATAAATACACCCTGATGAGCGTAATTCTTTTTTTGGCAACCTGCAGCCAATAGCTCATTTCTCGCAGCCATTGAAACGTACACCAGTGAAGCTTATTTTGAGGCGCGTGTCTTCGGGGACGAGGCTGACTCACCAGGCGAGACGACGTAGAGAGGGCTTGATGGTATCGGGGCGTGAGCGGATATTAAGTCTGCGACTTGACATGCTGATGATACAAAGGCTCAAGCGATAATCGGAAAAACCTTACTATAAATAAACATTGCGGTGACAAACCCAGCGGTGCTGATGCATGTGTTTTAATTTTAATTAGGACTCTATTCAGCAAACAGAATTATGGAGTTTGGACACAGTTCAAAAGATCCTGACCATAACTGGTTTCAGTACTACTGCGTCATTCTCAGCGCTTCTGTACACGTTTTAATGCGGCAAAAGTAAAAGAGATCTTTCAAGAGAGGCACTGAAAGTAGTCAGCATCACCGAAGTACTGGAAAGTGTTCGTATCTTTTCTATCTGAATGACAGCCGTGCCGAAGGAGAAATAATAAACATTACGATTGTTGAATTATACAAAGTAGTCAGTAGATGTAAAGGAATGAAATGTGTGATTGTCCATGTTCTAAATTACTGCTGTCTAATTTCAACACTTCTGTACTACTGTCTGTGATGAACAGTGTGGGGAAAGGGGACAGATTTAGTCAAGTGAATTGTATGCTTTCCATCGTATACTTGTGTTCAAGGCGTTTAAGGCTCACTTTGCCGGACTTGAGAACAAATCCGACTTACGAACATGCTCGCGGAACAGAACTCTACTTGCAAATTTTTTAAATAAATAAACTCTCATTCTGCATTTGGCACAGTAATTGATGTTTGTACTAACTAACGCCCCCAGTTTGTTTTAATTTTTAGCTTTTAAACAGCTGCCTGATTTTCTTTGCATTAATAAATTTAAGTACTGTGATTTTTAAAAAAATATATTTATTTTTTATTATTTCAGTACTTTAAAACTTATTTTCTATATTTTAGTTTCCAGTACTACAATTTTCTGTTCTATGGGTTATTTATAGAAAAAAAAAATAATTGTACTGGATCATTCTCACTTTAACGTGTTCATGCAATTAGTACTAAATGAAACTGTGAATGAAATGGAGGACCTGAGCGTAAATAAACATACATGTAGCGCAAAGTTTCACATTAGAGAATTTCACCTCCCTCTTTGTGTGTGTGTATGTGTGTGTGTGTGTGTGTGTGTGTGTTACACAGGGGACAATCTGGACGCGCTGCACGACATCACTGTAGCATACCCGCAAAGCGCCCCTCAGACGGAGCGCCACCTGCTGGCTGGCACCTTCCCACGTCAGATCCACTTCCACGTGCGCCGCTACCCGGTGTCCTCCCTGCCCGAGGAGAATGAGGCCCTCCAAGCCTGGTGCCAGGATCGCTGGGCGGAGAAAGAGGAGCGCCTGCGCTCGTTCTACGGCTCTC
This sequence comes from Clarias fuscus, assembly GCA_030347435.1. Lineage (NCBI taxonomy): Eukaryota > Metazoa > Chordata > Actinopteri > Siluriformes > Clariidae > Clarias > Clarias fuscus. Next base: position 37,392,759 of record CM059211.1, read on the forward strand.
AGCGCTTCGACAAAGCCGACGCTCGCATCCCGCCCTGCAAGAGCGAGCTGCGGGTGGCGCTGATCAAAGTCGCGTCGCTGTGCTACTGGAACGCCTTCATTGCCTTTTCCTTCGTAGGACTCTGGCTCTGGATGCCGTTCTGCATCTACTTCTTGGTGGTGCTGACCTTCTTCCTGGTTCAGCAAAAGGTGATGGGCGGGGTCGAGCTGATCGAGCTGGCGTGCCATCGACGCCTGAAAAGAACGAATGATGAGCCAGGAAGAAAGAAAGACTGAGAGGTCTGAGTGTTTGATCTCTCACACTTTTTTTTTTTTTTTTTTTTTCCCCCCCCACTGAACAGGAAGTGGCACCCTCTTCTGGACCCAAGTGTGTACTGCAGAGTTGGAAGGGATAAAAGAGGAGTATGCTTGATTCCTAGCTGACTAGGACGAACTTAATCTTCAGGGCTGGAAATGTGTATCATTTTCACTGTATGAGGAATGTAGAGTGTGTGCACGTGCGTGTACATTTTTATCTTATGTATCATCGTTTAACGTTGTGTTCATATATTTATCTTTATTTTCCCTTTATGTTCGTGTTTAAGCGGTTATTTTAGTCATATTTTCTTATTCCACTTTTTAAAATGTATTCGTTTCATAATTACCGATCCCCAAGCACAAAGCTGGCACTGATATCCATTTCAGGCTCCTGATTTAGCCAATCAAATTAATGGGCGGGAAAGAGCCAAAAAAAAAAACACTTAAAGTTGTCAGATGTACGTGTATGAAAAAAAAAAAAAAAAGTAAAGCGAATTGTAACGATGCTTATCTTGGGCTGCGTCCCAAACCTCAAGATTTAAACAAGTGGGTGTGTGTGTGATTGGGTGCATGGCTTTAAACGCTTTACACGTGAGGAAAACCCAAAGCTGAATTATGAGCAAAGGAAAGGATTGAGATTGAAAATACTGATTCTTAAGCACTACGAGTAACGACATTCGCTGTGACGAACAGCACACAGGACAGCTCTACATATGCACATTGCCTTAAACACTGTATAAGAAGGTTGCTCTATATAGGAAATATATATATATATATATATATATATATATATATATATATATATATATATATATATATATATATATATATACTGGAAATATTTGACAGTTGTGTTTCTGCATGGTGCTGCAGTGTCGACTGGTTTTAATTATTTTTTTAACGTCTACAAATCAACTAGGTGTGAAGGCTCCATCCCAAATGACTCCGCCGTTTTTTTTTTTTTGTTCAGATTTCGGGATTCACCATCTCATTCCAAACAGTACGAAACTTTGGACTCTTAAAACACTAAAGTCCTGACGTTGGACATTAACAAAGCATTAAGGAGTCGATTATTTATCGCGGGATCACCCAAAACGATGTTATCGCAATACATGGGTAATTTGCAAATCTGAACCATTAGAGTAAAAGATTTCAGCACTTCAGATGCGCAATCTTATAAACACTCCAATGTCATAAATCAATAAACAAACAAAACAAAAGTCGTGTGGGGATACGTAAATTGACGCATCTGAAAACTGATCGTTTTTTTTATATTTTTTTATTTTTATTCTCGCCCCTCTTCCATCCCTACTATTTAGGATTGTGAAGTAGTAAAGGGTGTGCCGTAACACTAATGTACCACATACTGTACGGTTATACCCTTATACCCTACCCTCTCAAGGTACACTAAATGCTTAGTTAAAGCTGAGCATTTGGAGTGGCGTACACAAAAGAGCGAACTTTTTTGGGGCCTCTACCAAGTATACATGCGCTACTGCACAAAAGTTTGTGATCACTTGCAAATTTCTTTGTTTAGTCATTTCTTTTCTACAGTCTAGAACAATACTGGAGATTTCGGTAATTAAGTAACAGCAACATCAACAGTCAGCTGTTCTGGAAGAGTTCCAACAAGAACAGTATCGCGTCGAGTCCGTTTGGAAGACCCGTCAAAGAAAACCCATGATGAAACTGTCTCTCATGAAGACCTTCCCAGGAAAGCAAGACCAGAACGTTAGCTCTGCTGCAGACGAGAAGGTTATTTAGAGTCACCAGCCTCAGAAATCACCAATTAACCTCAACCAGCACCTCAGATTAGAGCCGTTTTGAAGCTTTACAGAGCAGAAGTAGCAGATATACATCTCAATATCAACTGTTCAGAGGAGATTATTGTGTTTTGGATAAACGCCTTCAGAATTGTTTCACAGTGTAGAAAGAAATAAACATCATCAGGAACGACCTTGGGATTAGGAAACGATCCCAAATTTTTGACTGGTAGTGTATATAAAAAAAAAAAACTATTCCCTACAGAGTGCATTTGGAGTCATTTGGGATCGAGCCGTATCACTTCCTCATTCAGGAATAAAGGCTCCTACATACATAGTGTAGTATATTATCATCAGCCTGTAAGTGCTCTACTTATTGGTGTATAAGGATACTTCCTGCCCTTGAAAACCTCAGCTCTGCTCCCTATGGAACTATAGATGTATGTAAGGCAGCGTTTTTTTTTTTTTTTTTTGCGGTCTTTATAATGCGTCATAAATGAGGTTTCCGTTAAATCAAAGGGTTTTTCAGAGTTTTACAGGGTAACACACACACACGCACACAAAACACTTGTAGATTTCCTTGCCGTCCATCAACAACGCTCTAATATTTTCCTCAGTGTACAACGACAATCCGTTCAAAGCTGCTTGTTTTTCTTTGTGTGTTACACTAAGTCAAGAGTTTGAGGAGTGTTTAAAGTTTACATGTTTTTACCAGTGCAGCACATTTAGATCTGAATCCAGCCACTGTGATAAAGAATGTTCTATAATCATACGCCATCGCAAGATATAATTTCTTAACGTTTGCTTTAATAGAGGCACGGAGCGATCATCGGGGTCCAAGCACTATTCTTTCTTCATAAATTATGAAAATATTATGAAGCTATTTTTCTGTTGTGTGTGTGAGTGTGTGTGAATTTCATATGAACGGGTTCGAACTTTCTCTAGAGTTTGAAAGGGTAAGATTTGCATGTTCTCAAGATCAAGTCCCTAGACGTCCAAACGCAGCTTTATTCATATTCAGGGAACGAGTAGTAAAGAAATTTGAGAACTTGCACATCAGCTACATAATAATAATAATAATGCAGTAGCATGAACGCTTAACTATACGCGAATATAGAAATAAAATTCTGCTCGACGAACGAGAGGTTTAAAACGTTGGTCCTGACGAGGCCACCGCCGTCCAATAGATTATAATTACACCTTGCAAATGAACATCGCTCTCTAAGACACACGCACACACACCTACTGTATGTGAGAACAGTCACTCTTCTGAGCGGCGCAGCGTCCGGTCTACCTGCTGTTCCGTGGTCATATAGAATCGCATCGTGTGTATGAATGTAGACCTCCTACAGGACATTACGGGTGCATCATAGGATGTACAGTAAGATAGCGGTCGGGTCCTAATGCACACGCGTCCTCAATTCTGTTCTCGATTACGCATCATGTTTCTTGCTCGCAGGTCTCTCGCTATCCTCAGGTACACTTTCATTTTCCGTCACCTTCACCTTCTTCATGCTGTTCAAGATCTATGCTGCAATAAATATCTACCTTTTCAACCTCATGTGTCTCGTCCCTTATGCTTTTTAGGAGATCGTTAGCAGCACTCGGGAAAAGTCGGATGGGTTCTGGGTTTTAAAGAAGGTATCCAGGTCTGCTATACACGTACGCAGGCCTGAAGACTAAAGCTTATTTTTCTGAACACCTTGCTATTGGGTTATTGGATTAATAATGGACTTTCTCCAAATCAGTTTTCACGGCGTACATCGTACAAAGGGCATCGCAAACATCTTCCTATTGTGTGTCAGATGTACAGTCATGTCCAAAAGTTTTGAGAATTACATAAATATTGGAAATTGGAAAAGTTGCTGCTTAAATTTTTATAATAGCAATTTCTATATACTCCAGAATGTTATGAAGAGTGATCAGATGAATTGCATAGTCCTTCTTTGCCATGAAAATGAACTTAATCCCAAAAGAAACTTTTCACTGCATTTCATTGCTGTCATTAAAGGACCTGCTGAGATCATTTCAGTAATCGTCTTGTTAACTCGGGTGAGAATGTTGACGAGCGCAAGACTGGAGATCGTTATGTCAGGCTGATTGGTTTAGAATGGCAGACTTGACATGTTAAAAGGAGGGCGATGCTTGAAATCATTGTTCTTTCATTGTTAACCATGGTGACCTGCAAAGAAACGTGTGTAGCCATCATTGCGTTGCATAAAAATGGCTTCACAGGCAAGGATATTGTGGCCTACAATTTATAGGATCATCAAGAACTTCAAGGAAAGAGGTTCAATTCTTGTTAAGAAGCCTTCAGGGCGTCCAAGAAAGTCCAGCAAGCGCCAGGATCGTCTCCTAAAGAGGATTCAGCTGCGGGATCGGAGTGCCACCAGTGCAGAGCTGCTCAGGAATGGCAGCAGGCAGGTGTGAGCGCATCTGCACGCACAGTGAGGCCAAGACTTTTGGAAGATGTCCTGGTGTCAAGAAGGGCAGCAAAGAAGCCACTTCTCTCCAAAAAAAAAAAACATCAGGAACAGATTGATCTTCTGCAAAAAGTATGGCGAATGGACTGCTGAGGACTGGGGCAAAGTCATATTCTCGGATGAAGCCTCTTTCCGATCGTTTGGGGCATCTGGAAAAAGGCTTGTCTGGAGAAGCAAAGGTGAGCGCTACCATCAGTCCTGTGTCATGCCAACAGCAAAGCATCCTGAGACCATTCATGTGTGGCGTTGCTTCTCATCCAAGGGAGTCGGCTCACTCACAATTTTGCCCAAAAACACAGCCATGAATAAAGAATGGTACCAAAACACCCTCCAACAGCAACTTCTTCCAACAACAGTTTGGTGAAGAACAATGAATTTTCCAGCACGATGGAGCACCGTGCCATAAGGCAAAAGTGATAACTAAGTGGCTCGGGGACCAAAACGTTGAAATTTTGGGTCCATGGCCTGGAAACTCCCCAGATCTTAATCCCATTGAGAACTTGTGGTCAATCCTCAAGAGGCGGGTGGACAAACAAAAACCCACTAATTCTGACATGTCAAACTCCAAGAAGTGATTATGAAAGAATGGGTTGCTATCAGTCAGGATTTGGTCCAGAAGTTGATTGAGAGCAGCCCAGTCGAATTGCAGAGGTCCTGAAAAAGAAGCGGCCAACACTGCAAATACTGACTCTTTACATAAATGTCATGTAATTGTCGATAAAAGCCTTTGAAATGGATGAAGTGCTTGTAATTATATTTCAGTACATCACAGAAACAACTGAAACAAAGATCTAAAAGCAGCTTAGCAGCAAACTTTGTGAAAACTAATATTTGTGTCATTCTCAAAACCTTTGGCCACGACTTTAGTGTTCACTGCGAGTTGGAGAAGCACCATCTCAAAATCTTCTCACTGGTTTGTTCTGGATGTCTCCCAAGCCAAACAAGCGTCTCACCATTTGGTTTAAAAAGGCAAACATATCCCGAAGCAAACTTTGTAGGCCACATAAACAGTGTCAACACAAGTTCCTTAGCATATTCCATAACATTGACTCATTATGGATGTGTCCCAAACCACACATGGTGTATGTTCGCTGCTTAGTTGTCATAAGTGTAGTATCAGTCAATACTGGTCACAAACGCACCACGCGATTTGTGACACCCGGAAAAAAAAAAGTTCATCAGCCCCACAAAGTAAATACGGGATCTCGTTTGGGAGGAGTCTACTTAGGATGTTTACTAAACCACACCCTGTTCACCACACATGTCGCACCACTCTCCCAGCCACAAACCATACCCGGTCCCAGACCATATAATCATCACCGCCCTGACGATGTACTGTGGCTGTGTCCCAAACCGCAGACCTCCCTTTCTAGTCTGCATACAACCCACTGCCATTGAGCAATGAGTTAAACCCGAGACAGCCACAAACATTGTGGGCGTCTCCCAAATCACATCCTGTCCCTGACACTTTTGAGTTGTCTCGGGGTATTGTAGCCATTCAGGACTCTTCCACGTGGTTGTATTTTTTATACACTCATTTCTTGTGAATGCACGGTTCGGCACAATGCTGCGAACGTGTGTACAGTATGTTAATATTGGAGTATGGAATCTTGCCGTGATGGTCGCACAAACATTGAGACAGGAGACATTTCAAGGTGAAACACTGTTGCCTTGACAACTACCACGGACTCCCATGTTGCCTGGGAATGTGTGATGTCAATACCTCGCTGCGTTTCTCTTCACTCTTTCTCTGCTCCTGATGGGAATCTGGGTGGACCGTGTCTGTTTGTGTGTACTCCCCCCACCTCTTCTCTCTCAAACACACACACATCTGCGTTGACATCGAGGAGGGAAGCAGAGACCTCAGGGAATAGAGTTTTGACCTTTATGCCTGAACGGAATGCCTCCACACAGCAAATCTATCCCCCTGTCCACACGTGCCACGCCCCTGCCAAAGTGCCTTTTACTTACGAGGGGCGTTCAAGTCAAACCGGGACGTGTGAAAACAGGGCGACTGACGTTTAGAGAAGACTTCAAGTATCTCAGTACGGTGATGAGACTGTTAGCCGCGGTAAAACATTTGAACTGCGCAGACGTTGTGAAGAAGGCCGAATGTCCGCGAATGACGATGCCGGCCGTGAACATTGAGCGAGTGGAACACGTGATCCTTGAAAACCGAACGATCATTTTTCACCAACTTGTGAGAAAGAAGAGACACAATCATTCACCAACACCACTCGCACGTTACAGGAACTCGTCTGGGAGTTATTGCACATCCCCTTGACATCGCCAAATGTTCGTGACATTGAAGCAGTTCCTGGGAGGCCGGCGTTTCAGACTTAAATGGGACAGGCAGTCCGAACATGGCTCCAGTGTACTGAGAGAACTTGCAGAGCACTCGTCTGCATAATCAAAAGTCCCGGTTTGACTTGAACACCACTTTTTTAAAAAATATATATATATACAGGGTGGGCCATTTATATGGATACACCTTAATAAAATGGGAATGGTTGGTGATATTAACGTCCTGTTTGTGGCACATTATGTGAGGAGGCAATCTTTTCAAGATGGGTGGTGACCATGGTGGCCATTTGGAAGTCGGCCATCTTGGATCCAACTTTTGTTTTTTCAATAGGAAGAGGGTCATGTGACACATCAAACTTATTGGGGATTTCACAAGAAAAACAATAGTGTGTAATAATTGGTTTTAACGTAACTTTATTCTTTCATGAGTTATTTACAAGTTTCTCTTTGTTCACAGCCATTGACATGTCGAAGAGGTTAACACGTGATGAGCGGATCGAAATTGTGATGATATCTGGTGAACGCAGTAACCGGGTCATTGCAGCAGATTTCAGTGCAAGATCACCCTACGAGACCACCCATCTCCCATGCTACAGCTAGCAAACTGCTTGCTAAGTTTCGTGAAACTGGTTCAGTGTTGAATTTGCCAAAATGTGGACGTATGAAAACTGTCACTAATGAACAAACATCAGTGGCTGTCCTAGCTTCATTCAGCAAGAGCCCACAGCGTAGCACTCGCCGCATGTCACTGGAGAGTGGCATCAGCTGAACATCCCTTCGGTGGATATTAGCTACTCACAAATGGCACCCTTACAAACTCCAGCTACTGCAGCATCTCAACGAGGATGACCCAGATCGGCGCACACAATTTGCAGAATGGGCAAAACAACAATTGGAACAGGACCCTCAGTTCACGCAGAAGATTTTGTTCAGTGATGAGGCAAACTTTTATGTGAATGGTGAAGTTAACAAACAAAACCACCGCTATTGGTCTGACACTAACCCACATTGGATAGATCCCTCCAAGACTGTTGGAACAAAAAAAGTGATGGTATGGTGTGGTATATGGGGTACAAAGATAGTGGGGCCATTCTTCATCAATGGAAACCTCAAGGCCACTGGATATTTGAAATTGCTACATGATGTGTTTCCCTCTTTATGCACTGAAGCTGACACGTTCCCTGAGTTTTTCCAGCAAGATGGTGCACCACCACATTATGGGTGTCGGGTCCGAGCATTCCTAGATGAACAGTTTCCTGAAAAGTGGATTGGTCGTCGTGGGCCAGTTGAATGGCCCGCAAGGTCTCCGGATCTGACCCTCTTAGACTTTTATCTTTGGGGTCATCTGAAGGCAATTGTCTATGGTGTGAAGATACGAGATGTGCAGCACCTGAAACTACGGATACTGGAAGCCTGTGCTGGCATTTCTCCTGCGGTGTTGCTATCAGTGTGTGAAGAGTGGGAGAAGAGAGTTGCATTGACAATCCATCACAATGGGCAGCACATTGAACACATTTTATAAGTGGTCAGAAACTTGTAAATAACTCATGAAAGAATAAAGTTACGTTAAAACCAAGCACACCATTGTTTTTCTTGTGAAATTCCCAAAAGTTTGATGTGTCACACGACCCTCTTCCTATTGAAAAAACAAAAGTTGGATCCAAGATGGCCGACTTCCAAATGGCCACCATGGTCACCACCCATCTTGAAAAGTTTGCCCCCTCACATATACTAATGTGCCACAAACAGGACGTTAATATCACCAACCATTCCCATTTTATTAAGGTGTATCCATATAAATGGCCCACCCTGTGTGTGTGTGTATGTGTATATGTGTGTGTATATGTGTATGTATATATATATATATATATATATATATATATATATATATATATATATATATATATAAAGTAATGTGTGAACATGGTCAAGCGTTCCTAAAGTAAAATGTTTGTTTATGGATTGTGGTGTCAAAATAATTAAGTGTTGCTTTTGTAGCAGGGTATTTTGCCAACAACATATTTATCTGTTTTACATTTTAAGTGTTACTTCCTGTTCTCACTTATATTGTTACAGTAGCTGTAAATATACCATTTTTTTCTCTCTCTCTCATATCGTGATTTTTTTTGTGTGTGTGTCACGATGCCAAGAAACCACACAGCGCAATTTCCCATTTGTTCCAAAAGCACCGAAACCGGAGACTCCTTACATAAACACAAAAAGAAATTGCCATCTCCTCACAGAAAACCTCGAGCCTAAAATGGCTTTTCTTGCTGCTCTTTACTGGTCTTGTTACTGCAGAACTCGGCTCAGCCTGTGTCCAAACATTTCAAGACGACAAAGATTTAGTCAGAAAGGATCGAAATCCGACCGGGGTGTGAGCCGTCACTCGAGAGCTCTCGGAAAAAGGAAACATTAAATAAGTCACAATAACACAACCTTATAAACCTGACCTCGTGGTGTGGTTCACCTGTTCATAAAAAGGTTATGAGGTTGTTGGTGGAAAAAAACACACACTGAGGATTAAGAGGCTTCGTATTAAAGCAACAAGAAGAACCTGAGGGAACGTGTTTATTGTAGAGCGTGTGAAGGTTCAGAGAAATTCCGCGGTTATTCTCTTTCGAACAGTTGAAATGTTCAGAAATTCTTAAATAAGTGGAATGAAATATCCAGTTTCTCGTTGTGGAAAAGCTCCATCAGCCAGAACTTTAAAAGCACCCAGGTTTTGGGTTCCACTTACGCCACCTGGATGGCTTTGGTCCCTAGGGGCGTGTCTCCACAGGGGCTCTGGGTGTTTCTTGGACTTGTTTGTCGGGCGTGTCTCCACAGGGGCTCTGGGTGTTTCTTGGACTTGTTTGTCGGGCGTGTCTCCACAGGGGCTCTGGGTGTTTCTTGGACTTGTTTGTCGGGCGTGTCTCCACAGGGGCTCTGGGTGTTTCTTGGACTTGTTTGTCGGGCGTGTCTCCACAGGGGCTCTGGGTGTTTCTTGGACTTGTTTGTCGGGCGTGTCTCCACAGGGGCTCTGGGTGTTTCTTGGACTTGTTTGTCGGGCGTGTCTCCACAGGGGCTCTGGGTGTTTCTTGGACTTGTTTGTCGGGCGTGTCTCCACAGGGGCTCTGGGTGTTTCTTGGACTTGTTTGTCGGGCGTGTCTCCACAGGGGCTCTGGGTGTTTCTTGGACTTGTTTGTCGGGCGTGTCTCCACAGGGGCTCTGGGTGTTTCTTGGACTTGTTTGTCGGGCGTGTCTCCACAGGGGCTCTGGGTGTTTCTTGGACTTGTTTGTCCGGCGTGTCTTGGACTTGTTTGTCGGGCGTGTCTCCACAGGGGCTCTGGGTGTTTCTTGGACTTGTTTGTCGGGCGTGTCTCCACAGGGGCTCTGGGTGTTTCTTGGACTTGTTTGTCGGGCGTGTCCCATGGGTGCTCTATCGCGTTGGGATCTGGGGAGTTTGGACTCTGTGTCTCGCGATCCTGTCACCGGTTTACTGATATAGATTTAATAATCAATGTGAATGTGTGTAATGGTTGTGGTTTTAATATTATGGCTAATCACTGTACAGTGAATGTACATATTTTTGTTTGTAATTAATAACCTTTTCCTCCTCTTCTCTTCTTCTTCCTTTACTCCCAACAATAATCCCATTACTATTTATTTATTTATGTATGAATGCTGTTTTTTGTTTCTTTTTTCTCCATGTGTTGTTTAAAGACTCTATTTTTTTTGTTCACCAGCCCACTCCTTGCTTCTGTTTCTATTTTCATTTTTAATCTCCTGCATTCATAGTCTTATCTCCTTGGAGCTCTTGTTTGTCGTGATTTATTTAGATGCTTTAAAAAAAAAAAAAAAACATCCCACAAGCACATTACTGGATTCTAATTATATTCAAATTACAAAACCAGTTTAAAAATGTTTGTTATAGTATCCATTTATTATCTAAGGTTTAAAGAACAGACAGATGACTAAGATCTTATCTATCATTTTTCTAAAAAGAAAAATCGTGAAAGGCTTTCTAGTTTTTGACTTGTTTTACTAAATTCTGCGCATCCCCACAACACATTGTGACCACGTTTACACGACGCAACAGTTTTATTCCAACAGTTTTGATCCAGCTGCTGTTTTATTAACCGAGATTAGGTTCAATGTAAACCTCAATGAACACAGATAAGTTTAGTGATTCAGACTGTTGAACATCCCAGTGCGGTTATAGGAACTTTTCTTGAAACAAATAAGGAAAAAAAATATATATATAGCTTATCATGCTGTCTGTCCTAAATACAAGTTTATGTACGGTACACAGCAGTGATACTGGAGACTCCTTCCAAGACATGAAGGCAGGGTTACCACATGAGTGAGCACCTACAGGTACGTCGATTATTTCTTGGGAAAGTCAAATGGATCTTTATTTGACTTGTGTAGTTATTAAGGTTTTTCCCCCTCAGTAATGAAAGATGTGTGGGCACTTTCAGTCTACGGTCTGAAGAAGGCTTAAAACAAATGTTGTTTTTTCTCTTTGTGTCTTTTAGCGCCATCTGCTGGGCAGAGAAGTAAACTGCTCCAACCCTTACAATATGGATGGGTGGATGGATAGATAGATAGATCCTGAACAAAATTCCAGATGTCCAGTAGCAATGAAGACAGTAACAAAAAGACGGGTTCATAGATGTGATATAAATCTTACATACAGTCAGTGGACAAATTTGAGAGCTGACCAAAGGTTACTAGTGCCATACTAGAACTATAAGAATATACATGAACTATATACTGTGTATAAAAGCATATTAGTCTTGAGTAATGATTAAGAAGGGAAAAAAAATAATAAAACTCCTAATAAGTGAAAGGAAATTAACTGCAGTGCAAACTGTGATCGATTGCATTTATGATTGCGGTGCAAATAGTAATAATCACAACAAAGAACAGCATGAAAGTGCAGTCCGTTCTCAGATGCCTATATATATGACGGCACCATGCCACAAAGTCCTTGACCAGGCCTGTGTCCATCGCCCCACAATTGAGAGAGTGTCATCTGAGAACCTCTTCATGTGGCATGACTCTGAGATGTATCTGAAGTCATGGTTGTATAGAGTGAACAGAAAGGGGCCTAGGACAGTACCCTGAGTTGCTCCCGTGCTGAGTTTCTGAGATACAGTCCCTCGTTCTGACATGCTGTGCCATTCTTGTGAGGTAGTCAGTGATCCAGATCACCAGGTTTCAGTCCACCTGCATGTCCTTGTTATCTAAGCATGTCCACACTCTACACACTGTACTGAATTTTTGACTAGAAGATCATTTACAGTTTAACCGCCTTAACACCAAAAGTTGTCTCTGAAGTTGTCATGCTCTGAAGTTTCTTCTTCTTCTTCTTCTCTTATTATTATTATCATGAAAAGGAGCCATGTATTCATGATGATCATGCATCGATTTGATAATGAATCTTATACAAGTCGTTCATGAGTCCTAGAAAATGTTCTGAGGTTTAATCTGGATTCTTTGGAGGGGGGGGGGGGACTAATTAAGAAAGTAAAATTAATTAATATTTATACATAGTTATAAAGGATGAGAGAAGCAAATTAACAGTACATTGTGTAACATCAAGTAGCGTCAATGCCCTTACTGTGGAAGACTGGGATTATTTCTGAAATATTTGAAAAGTATATATTAATATTTAAAAAGTCAATAATGAACAGCTGTTTAAAAGAATAAAAAATCTGATACAAAAATGGTGAAAAACAAACATGATGAACAAACAAATCATAATTTTTGTTTTGTGTGTGTGTGTGTGTGTGTGTGTGTGTGAGACATGTTTGAGGAAGAATTCTCTCCGTGATAAATGATTCATTCTTTATAAACAGCTGTTTGATTATTTAATATCAGAATTTATATTATTATAAATATTTATATATAATCTGGTTTTAGAGATTGCACAGGTTCAGGGCTAAAAATGGTGGACAGTAAAAGTTGAAATTCCCTGTGTGAAACTGTCTTTCTTCCTTCCTGCAGTGCTGTTACTGAGCTGATTAGGTAACTCAGGTGTGTTAGTTAGTGTTGGACCATGAACCTGTTGGATTACTCTGTTAAACGGAGTGTGGCTTTTGTTTAGCTTTCAAACTTCTGTGTTTCAAGCATTTTTAAACATTACTTAGTTAATATCTCTCCAAAAAAAAAAAAAAAAAAAAGTGTCAACTAAGGTGGAGGTGAAGCTGAAACACATCTTGTGTGGGTTCAAGGTAAGAAAATGGAGACACCAGGCTGTGTGGGAAAAACATGCTGCCAACTAAATACATAAATGAATAAATAAAAGAAAAAATAATAAATGGAATATCTTAACAATTAATATTGTGAATATAAGCATACTAAACTAAATACCTCCTCATTACATTGTTTTAATCCAAACACAAGATAATAAAACTCATTTAAAGCTTAAACTGAGGTTCATTAGCAGCTAATTTCAGTTGTTTACATTTAGAAAGAAGCAAAACATGTGGACCATTTAGTTTGCATCACTAATCACATTATGAGTAATATTCCAAACGTCAGTATGTTAAATGATCATTTTTCAGGAGATCTTTTATTTCAGAAAGGGTTTTATTTGTGATTGTTTGATCTCAGTAAATATCAGAGCAGCAGAACAGGACATGAGGTAGATTTGCTCGTACACGTAATCACTCATTATGTTTCTCTCTGCCAGATTTCCAACACATTATGTTAAGGGAATGGGGCACAACCGAACACTGGGGTACAGTAGTGTGATGTACAGTAGCTCAGGGTGAAGCTGTTATTTGTCTGAAATTGCTTCTTTTCTGTAACCACATAATGAGGGGGGGAAAAAAAACCTAAAACAAATGTGGCAGTCGGCAGTTAATTACAATGTCAACAATTACAATGTTTCATTTACTGATAAATTATGTGCTGTATATATAATATATAATGAAAGTCTGACAATGGAGACTCCTTCCATAAATATAACCTCATAACTGGCTATCAACATTTGATTTAATATTTAAGTAATAGTGACCGCTTGTTCTTATTCCAGAATCGATCATTTTAACTTTGTATACGGTATTAGGCATATTTCGTGGGTCCTTTACGAAATCGTGTGCACAATTTAGTAAAACGATAATAAATTGGTGGAAAAGTGTCCACTCTAATATGGAACAATGCTGTTGAATTCTGGTTGGATAAATGTTCAATTCTTCCAGACGGTGCCTCTGACGGTAGTTCTAGGTATAATTTAACGCAGGTTTCTGTTACGTGTCTATTCTAATATATTGTCGCTTCTATAGTCTCAGCTCATTCACGGAGACTTGTACTGTGGACTTTCCATGTAAATGGGGTGTAAAATATTGTGTAATTATTGATATGGTGCTGATTTTAGTTAAACATTTATTTCTCCCTTAAGGCTGGGAATGTTTATTTTCTCATCAGAGTTTGTTAGTATTTTTTGTGTAAAAATAAAATAGACTTATGAAAACATTATGAATGTGAGCAGTGGAAGGTGCATGTTTAAAAAATAAATAAATAAATAAAAATGTTTTTTTTTTTAAATATTAATTTCTATACAAGACCATGCTTGAGAATTACCCAAATAAAATTCAGGACAAGTCTTTATACTTTCATGTAATTTTGGATGTTATCTTGTTTTGTTTTTGTTTGTTTTTTTGAGACCCAGACTTTTGTGTAAATATAGTTTCCTGTTCATTGTCCACCGTTTGGCACAGAATTAGAGAAATACACACAGGTCTTGGTAGTGAATTTGTGCTTTTAGTTTCTGCTGAACTGTTGCATTTTAACTGCAGAATTTTTTTTTAAAAACCTTTTCAGGGGTGTTTAAAAAAAAAAAAAAAAATTAAATAAAAGTTCACTCAAACAAAAGAGGCTTGAGGCTTTGAAACGTAAGGAAGAAAACTCTCTTCAATAAATGAGTTAATTTCTAATGCATGGCTGTACGCCGGTACTATATCTGGTATCAAATTCAATTAAAATTGTCACATACACAACCATATGCAGTGTGATATCCGGTGAAATGCTTTTATACGCCGGTCTGTAACCTAAAATAGAAATGAAGTTCACTACAATTAAAAATAATTTCACTTGAGAGTACTATTAAACTAAAATTAGAATAATAATAAAAGAAAAAAAAAATAATAAATTGCAGCAATTTGGGCTGGAAAGCTCTTTTTTTCAAAAGTTATAAAATAGAAAAATAGAAAAATTGAACTGTAAACAGTTAAGTATAAAAATGTTGAAATGTGGGGTGTGGGTTTGACGCACCGCGCTGATGGTGAGTAATAATGCTAAACATTTATGGAAAGGTGAAAAACTTAATTCCATTTGGTTCTGTAAGGAATGAAATTGTGTGAAGAAAAAGGAAAATATGGTATTGTGGTACATCTCCATCTTTTTTTTTTTTTTTTTAACTGTAAAATTTAAATGTTTACCCTGTTTTATTTTGTAATCCTCAGTAAATTCTTTTTACCTCATTTTCTGCCAGGGTTGCAGGTTTACATGAGCTTAAGAGATTAGAGTTTGGGAGAGAGGAGAAAAAAAACTCACCACAATAAGAAAAAAAAAACATCAAACATATATGTTTAATAAAAAAAACAACAACAAACAAACAAAAGCACAGTCAGGCACAAGTCGAAGTATCTTTTCAGACGCGTCTAATAATTAACCGGGATTTACTAGTGTTTCCTTGAAATGAAGGCCAAAGACTAAACCAATTTAAGACACAGTGCTTTTAGCAACAGTTCACCCAAGGATTTGTACAGTGGACACACCACCTAATCTTATCTAATAATAAATGCCATAAAAATGAACTGTACTGTAAAATCGTTGAAAGGGTCAGGAGCTGTTCTTCACTCTGATTCACAACATTGGCTTCAGGGTTTAGATTCATTTTGCTTTTCCTTATGATGAATTAAAATTCAGAAATTTAACATTATAAAAACGTGGGTACCCAAGGTTCAACATATACAAAAATTTAAATAAATGTATTCATTCTCCCAAACGGTTTCATTGAAGAACGTGTTTGACTCAGGACTCTACAGCCTTTGGTTTTATTGTTTTTTTTTTTAGCTACTGTAGAGCTTGCTTTATATAAAAAAAATCTTTATATAAATTATTATTTTATGTTATTTCTATATAACTTTCCACTGAAGGTGAGAAGACTCTTTTAGTTCAGGTACATTAACACACAACGTATTAGCACTTGTTTGTGGTTTTGATGTCTGGAAAGCAGAGTCGTGAGGCAGGACAGACAGACAAAGTCTGACTTAATCTTAACTTTTAAGATTTTTGCTACAGTGACTTTTTTTTGTTCCTTGAATGTGCACCGAGTGTGCATTACATTCTGAAATCACAGTGATGTGCAAATTGGAGCTCTTCAAAATAAATGTCATATTGCAAAATTTATTTTAAGTAACTCTACTGTACAGAGGAGTTTACAGTTTTACTGTGAAGAGTGATTCTTACTTCCTAAGAGTTAACAAATGCCTGAGAAACACATTTCCTGATTGTTCGATTCCTGTTCCTTCATAATGATTTTTAAGGCAAGAACATGGAGCTTAAACAATAAAACGAAAATGGAAACGTCGATTTGATTGTACTTTCTGATGCATTAATAACATTGTAAAAAATGTTAAAAACTTAAGATTTTTTTTTATTTTATTTTTTTTATTGCTGATATGCTAGAAAGATATATAGTCTTGGATGAATTAAGCAGCTAATGAAATGAGAACTATTTTGATCACAATTCCATTTGGAATTTTTCCATAGCAGTAAATTCCAGTATAATCCCAGTGAGCACAAAGATGTGACTGTCGATGGTTAAAGAAGCTCTAAACGGCAAGTTCTGTGGGGGGGAAAAAACAAGTACTTACATGGTTTTTCATTATTTGGACGTACTAGTGAATATTAATTTGTTTCCATTCCATTTGCTCACCCTTCATTATAATTAGGGCTGAAGCACTATAATGTCAAAGCTCTGATAGTGATGTCATAGTACTGATGTCATGCGCTATGCTTCTAAGGATCTTTTTCCCAGCATCTGGGACATTTTGGGGATCTTAACATGTTAAAAACACACTTTGTGAAAATCAGCACACAGTTTGTAACCTGCTGCCATTAGGATGCCTTCTCAGGAGATTTTGCTGCATAGTACATACACACTTTCGCATGTCCATGTAACACCTGGTGCGCATTTGGATCTCATTGAACTGAGGAACTTTCGCTATGCATGTCAGGAAATTAGTCTTTTGGGTTGTTTGCCAATCGCACCCAATGGAATCTAATATACTCTGTATAACTGCCACCAAACCAGGTCAATATGATCTCAAGACATTAAGGAAGCAAAATTGCAAAGGAATTTGTTCAGCCGTGGCGATGGCTTAAACTTATGGTGAAATGTGGCTAATGGCTTCCTTGGTTATATAAAAGCTGGTGACGTTACTGAGTGAGGAACGCCTTTGCCATGTTACTGTTGAATCACATAGACACATTTCCCCTTTAAACGCATGTATCCACTGTCTCCTTAATGGTGCACCCGGGTGGTGATGGCATTGTTTTGCAGCTATATATATATATATATATTTTTTTTTTGTTAATAAATATTAGTGAATAACTTCTCCGCTCTTATTTTTTTTTTAGCGGTACTGGATTAATTTTTATTAGAGTGGCTCAAAACAATTGAGTTAAAACTGGTTATGAATGACATCTCAAATATTTTCCCGAGCACAAGTCACAGCTTTCTGTCAAGTCGGTGCTCACCGGGATTAATGAACAGCACCATGAGGTTTAAAATCACAACATCTCAGTCTCAGTAGTATGATTGCTCTTGGCGAAACTAGCCATTCCCCAAAAGGGTGGGAACGGCACACAAACCTGAAGAGTCCAGAGGAAACTAATTGCATCACAGTTGCAGCAGAGAGAATTAAATAAATAAATACAATAGTTTGCACATGTACAGAAAGTCCCTCGAGTCCCTGAGGTAAATGATTTTTTATGAAAGAAAAAAAAAAAAAAAAAAGCTACCAGAATGAGGATATGGATTCTGGAATTCAGTCTGAAGTAACTGTTTGGGGGGGCGATTGCTAGTCAGCTTTTGCACATGGCTAGCTTATTCAGTAGGTAGTTAATTAGTTAGTATCATGCTAATTAACTAGCTAATATGGAATGTTTAAGGGTATATTTGGAAAGATACAAGAGCTTTATTCTCTAGACTAACACCAACCAAACTCCATGGTTTGATAGAATTTCTTTTGGACAAGTTCAGTATTCAGTACAAGTTCAGTATTCAGTGGATGGGGTTTAGCCAGGGCAAAGGGTTTTAATGTCTCTTCATGTAGAAAAGATGTCTAGACGTTAAACCTGGTTTAAAACAAGGTACATTTGGGAGTCAAATCAAGGCAGGCCAATGAATGATTGAGTTTTTTTTTTTTTAATGTAGCTTCCTAAAACTATCACCTAGTATGTAGTTAGCAAAGAGCCTAGCAAAATTACTAACTAGTGATTGAGTTGGAAATACTTTAACCTTTGTACTTGTAACTAAAACTTTTAATAAAATAAAGTTAATCATTCAACTGATCGGATGTGAAAGTTATACTGCACCTTTTAAAAGCACAAAATGCCGATTTTAACTGCATATACAAATTCGATCCTAGAAAAACTTGTTTTTTCTTTGTTGCACCATCTTAACCACAATGAGCGCAAACGTTACGGAAACTAAGTGAACAGATTTAGGTAAGCTTAATGAGCGCCAGGTGAATGATGTGTATGCTCGCAGTGCATTATGGGGGAAAAGCCCTGTCCCTTAGCCACAAAGGCCGGGTTTAGGATGGAATTTAATATGGCCGATCGTCTGGACATCCTCCGTTAAAGTTTACTTTAGACAGAGACACTGGACCTGCAGGTTTAAAACGGCGTAGTCAACTGTTTTGCTTCTTCTTCGCTCACATCCCCAAGGACCACAACCACCCCTCCAGAAGAACAGGAGTCCCTGACTTTATGGAGATCGGTGTGGTTGTGAGTTTTGGGGTCGGCAGGGCAGCAGGATTGCTTCAAGCAGTCGCAGGACATGCACGGAGTGGTGCAGTGGCTGTCTTCTATCTCCTCATTGGTGAACTCCATCTGAACAGTGACGCTGTGGACTCCCAGTCGATGGAACATCTCTCTGATCCGCATATGGAGTTTTCGGATTTCACCTTTCGAGCTTTCGAGGTCGGGGGTCACTTTGATGTGCATAGAGGCCACGTTCCGATCCTTAGCCAGCTCCCATACGTGCACTTCATGGACACCGAGGACTCCAGGCAGCTGGCATACGTCCTCCACTGTGAGAGAGAGAGAATAATGGAGAGGGAGTTCGTCAGCCTGGGCGATGGTGTAAAATGACAAAACACAGATTTAACACCAATTATACTCACAGATCATGGAGACGTCCACATCAGGTGGACTCATCTGCAGCAGGATTCTGGTGGTCTCTTTCACCAGAGAAACGGCTGAGGACGTGATGATGGCCACCATGATCAGCGTCAGACTAGGGTCCACGTAACACTGCCAGTTACAGGGGGCATCAGGTGGCAGCGGCCATACGTAAAACAGCACCGAGGCCACCACCACAACGACTGAGCCCAGGGCATCGTTCAGCACGTGGAGTAAAACTCCTACAGGCAGGACAGGAAGAATAAGAACAAGAGCCCCAGGCTACCAGCACCAAGACCTGTTAGAACCTTAAGTATACTGAACAGGCTTTTGCTGAGTCTTATATTTTCATCAGTGCTATACATTTAGTTTCTGCGTTTCTAGGATGAAGGATGATCTCTTCTTCGCTTTAACGTTCATCATCTTTCTCCTTTCTTTCCATCACTTTTGTCTTTGCTTGCTCTTTCATCCTTTTCTTACACCTCCCCAAAAATGTATACTATATTGTATATACCGTATTCCCCAATTAGTCAGCTCTTCACGATCTTTCTTTTCCATTTCATTTCTCTTCCTTGCTCATCTTTTATTCTATGGACGTATAACGGTGCCAAAATTCCCCAAAGCAAAAAAGCATGCTGAATTACACGAACCGAAAAAAACATTGTTGCAGTAAAAATGTTTGAATTTTTTGCACTGCAGTTTTGATCTGAATTGAAGAAATCCTGTTTACACTGCTTGAAATGTCTGACACTGCAATTTATCGTGGTTGGGATGGACATTTAAAATTCAACGCAAAAATATTTGTTACTAAATTGCTATTCAAAAATATTTTCAAATAATTAAAAATACAATCTTTTAATTATATTTCGACCTCACAAATTCAGGTAGAAAGAAAATTCACATCCAGGATATCGCAGGAAGAGCAATAGATTGCCGAATGCTGCGGTCCGTGCTGCAGTGTTTGAATATAGCGATTACAGCGGATGAGGAAATTTAGCGCGCAACACCGTTTATGGATGCAGTGCCGGTCCCAAGCCCGGATAAAACGGGAGGGGTTGCACCAGGAAGGGCATCTGGCGTAAAGCCTGTGCTAAACTTGTACTGTATGTGTGGAACGGAGGGTCTGCTGCGACCACCGCTTGACGGGAGCAGCCAAAAGACCAACAACCGTTTATGGTGTAACTGTCTACCTAGTCTATTAGTTAGGAGTGCAGCATTTGGATCAGTAGGTACTTCCTGAGAAGTGAACTGCACAGAGAGCAGGAAGGGCACACGTTAAAGTATACTGCGGCATGGTCCGTGGCAATCGGTAATCCATTGCTCTTTTAATATCCCGGACGTGAAAACCTGAATTTACTCGACCTGCATTTGTGAAGTTGAAAAATAATGACGATGGTAGTTTTACCACTTGAATATTTTTAAATGGCAATTTAGTAACTTGAGTTTTGTTGCATTGAATTGTAAATGCTTCAATTACATGTGCATTTGAAATATCCAACCACAATAAATTGCAGTGCCAAAAATGTCATGCGTTTGTTGTAAATGCTGTAAAGATTTTTTTTTTCTATTCAGATTAAATTGCATTGCAGAAAAACCTTTTATTGCAACAAGTTTTTTTTTTTTCTTCCTTCAGTTCAATTCAATATGCTATTTTGCTTTGGGAGAAATTTGGCACCGTTATACTTCAATATTATTCTTTCGATCGTTTTTTTTTCCCCTTATCCTTTGATCTGTTATTTCCTTTCTCTTTTATCTTTTGATGTTTCTAATCAGTTT
This sequence comes from Clarias fuscus, assembly GCA_030347435.1. Lineage (NCBI taxonomy): Eukaryota > Metazoa > Chordata > Actinopteri > Siluriformes > Clariidae > Clarias > Clarias fuscus. The sequence goes on from CM059211.1 coordinate 37,413,789, forward strand.
TCTTTCTGATTAGCCAGCTGTTCAGGTTCTTTTTTTTTTTTTTTTTTATCTCTTCACTCCATTTCCCTTTTTCTCTGTTGTCCATTCTCATCATTCTTACTTTCTTTCGTGGCATTATAATTCTATTTTGGCTCTTCCTTGACCTTCTTTCTTTTACACAATCGAAAGAAAATGATGTAAATGCATTGTAGCGCATGTACAGCTCCAGTGTGATGAATGTGTGCAGTCGGTCTGAACCAGCCTGGCAGTGTACGGTACGGGAGTCTCTGAGACGCTCTCACCTCTTATGTTCAGTGGCGGTCCGTCGCTCTGCTTCTTTTCCTGGTCTTGTGAAGCAGCCTGATGCGAGCCTGTGGATGGACAGAACACGAGTGCTGAGCGCACTTGCCGCTATCACGCAGGAGTTGCACCATTTACATGGAGCTGAGGGAGGAGGACATGTGCACGCATACATTGACAAGGGTTAACTACTGCTACTAACTTTCAGCAGGCATTCTTTTACACATCATCGCACAAGTCTGTGTATTTAGTTGCTTTATATTGGAAAGATGTGCGCTTGCAATAATGCGTTCAAGTCTTTGTGGTATTTAAGCAGATTACTGACACGTCTGCACCCTTTACAGACTGCTAAACTCTAAGGGTGTGTTGTCCTTTTAACTCATTATGACTTGTACAGAAACAACCAGTCAGGCCAGGTGAGCGGCACAAACTGTTGGGCCCAGGGGCCGTGTAAAAAAAAAAAAAAAAAAAAAAATTTTTTTTTAAAGTTGCAACTGCATAGCAAGCATAACATCTTGACAAAGAAGGGTCTGTGTGGCTGCAGTTTTCTTGCATGCATATATTCAAAGCTCATGATCAAACTAGGACAAATCCATGGTCTCGATCCTATCCTCCTTTGACACACTACCGCTTGTGTAATGCCATTTGTTGATAAAAGCTGTACAGTTAGGGCTGGGTATGGGTAGCACAGACTGAAATGCTCTGATACTATCTGTATCAGAAAATGTCTCGTCATTCTATGCCAATTTTCGATGCTGATAAGACGTACTCCTTGGGTGTCGGTGGACCAGTATGCACGCAGTGTGCTGATTACAGAGCTCAGAGACTGGGCTCACGTGTGTGTGTGTGTGTGTGTGTGTGTGTGTGTGTGTGTGTGTGTGTGTGTGTGTGTGTGTGTGTGTGTGTGCGCGCTCTGTTTGTGAGAGTTTTGACTACAGTATGTCACTTAGTGTAGACATTTATTCACCTACTATCAAAAGTATGGTTTTTAGATTAATGTGTGTGTGATAGATTTAAGAGCAGAATGTTGCACAGTACTGGGCTTCAAGAACAACAACAACAACAACAACAACAAAAAAATTCCTTTAGTCACTCAAGTTCACCTAACATTATAAAACTTGCTTCAAAATCTCCACCAGCAGTTTCCCTTCACCTTGTGTAACTGAGGATGGCGCTGTGACGGGGATTTTAGTTTGGCTGTCTGGTAATATGAAGCTTCCCATCTCAATTCTGGCTTTTATTCATTATTAAAGAATGTTGTGCTTTTTTTTTTTTTTTTTTTTTTTCAGGTGGGCGGTCAGTGCCACAATTCTAATCCGTTTATGTGGCGTGAGCTATACAAGTCTCCAAATTGTCATACTATAGAATAGAAATTGTGTACATTGACAGTTTATACGACTGTACTTTACCCTACAACGAATCAGTATGCCTAGAAATTCAAATACTGACAGTGTTTAAATAACGCAAACATTAACCCTCACATACGGTAGTCAATAGCGATGGACTAAAACGGACTAATGTTAATGTAGCTAATTTCCCTGTTCACTCGCAACGTGTTAACTAATGCACAGTTAGGAAACCCAAGCAGGCTTATATGACGTAACGGCGCAACAAATCATCCACACTTCAGTGACTCCGGTCCATAACAGGATTGTTCTACCACATCACCTTCACAGTGCTGGAAGTTGGTGGAGGATCCTAGAGCTAGCTCGAGTCCCCAGAAGATTTCTAGTCCCCATGGAAGCAAAAACTTTCCAGTGCGACACCTGGTAATTGGCTACACCAGAAACTAGCATCCCTTATTAGTGTATTATGAAAGCTGTATCAGATGAGCCTGAAATATCGACTCCGTGCCCTCAGATGTACTACGATACATAATGTTTGTCACATGACTCTTCCCTCGTTAGTACTGTTCCCTGTGTGACTAATTAAATACAGCTGGTGGACTAAAGCGCATCAGCGACGGGCCTGGAAAGTGGAAACAAAGATGCTGACTCACAATGACGATGCTGAATTTCCACAATTTAAACACGCTTTACTACAATAATCTTCTGGTCCAAGCTTAGCTAAATGTTAGTGAAGGCCTTATATATGGCCACATATCGTATAAATACACATGTATACTTAAGTAAAATACACTTTAAATAAATACAATTTGTGCAAATGGTTCCTTTTTTTTTTTTTTTTTTTTTTCAAAACCTTGCACCCAAAACAAACTAAACCTGTACAGGTCACACACGTTGTTGGGAACATCTGTGCACTGAACTACTCTAAAATGCCACACTCCTGATCCTTTTTGTCTTTGCAAACTAAATACTAAATAATAATAATTTGTGACAAATTTTTCAAGTCCATGACCAGCCTTTTTTTTTTTTTTTTTTTTTTGGGAAGAACCCCTCTACATTGCCCTTCACCTTAATGACGTCACACAAGTTCTACACTTTTTTTTATTTTAACTAAATGTTTTTCCGAGCCTCTGATCCTGTTTGTTACTTTGTATCTCTCACTCTACTTTTGACTTTGATGGAAAAAGTGTAAATGTGAGAGTTCGAGACTGTAGCAGAAATTCGAGCTCCCTTTAATCCCACACCGCTAATCCAAATTTTGTAGCCTTTTTTTTTTTTTTTTGTCGTTGCAAATTTAAATAACCGTCATTTGTACAGTTTCTTTTAACAAGTCGTGCAAAATCTTTAACCCCTTTGATCTTTAAACCCCCCCCCGAGCCCATCTGTTACTTTGTCTCTCTGATGATAATGATGATGATGATGGAGTGTACATGTGCGGTGTGGGACAATGTGTGCGTGACTGCAGCACGATAAAGAGCACCTGCTTCGCCGTTCATGACGATCTTCCCGTCTCGGCGGCGCTCCCGTTTCCTGCGGCAGAGCCACCCGCAGTCCTGGAAGACGAGCAGCCCGACGATGTTGACGGCGAGTCCGAGGGAGCCGACGATCAGCACGACGAACGGCTCGTCCACGGCCTCGGGCCGCGCCAGCCTCTTGACCGCCTCGGCGGACACGGAGAAGCAGAGCGCCGCCAGGAACGCCGCGTTGGCCAGCGCGCCCACCACCTCGGCGCGGCCCAGGCCGAAGGTGCAGCGCGGGGACGCGGGCCGGCGCGCCAGTCTGCCCGCCGCCAGCCCCACGCACAGGGACAGGATGTCCGACAGCATGTTGAACGAGTCCGACACCAGCGCCAGCGAGTTCCCCAGGTAACCCGTGACGATCTCGGCCACGAAGAAGATGACCGTGATCACCAGCATGAAGATGAGGCGGCATGTCTGTCCGCTGTAGCGACCCATCGCGGTGTGCTCTGCCGCGAAGCGCGCGCGGAACGACCCGGTTAAAGGCGCGCCCGCGCCGCCTCGCGCCATGCACGCTCCGCCTCCTCGTCCTCCTCCTCGTCCTCTGTGGCGTCCCGCTCTGATCTCGTCTCCATGGTAACGGTGCATGGCGGTAGTTTTCTATTAATGTGCACCTTTATTTATTTCAATTAAAGTACTGTGTGTCTATATATATATATATATATATATATATATATATATATATATATATATAATGCAGGAGAGTGATGCTTGTTGTAATAAAAGTTACATACATACAGCCTTGTGTCCTGAGCTTCATGGGACAGGATCCTCACCCCCTTGTTACCTGCTATAGGAAACATATTACACAGGTCAGAGATCAGTCTAATATATGCAACTATATATAAGCAAGTAATTTTCTGTTTATATATATATATATATATATATATATATATATAAAAACAGAAAATTACTTGCTTATAGATTTAAAATGATTCCTGTATTTGAGTTCATTTGCTTAAAAGGCTATGTACTATCACCTGCATAATGTACTATACTAACTTAATTATATAGCATTGTCTGAAATTGTGTGATGGTTTGTTCATTTCTTTAGTCTTGGAGCTGAATGCTGCTGGGTGAGAGGTGTAGATATGCCCTGGGGTATCCAGCTCAGGGTGGTAGTGGTAACGCTAACCATTTTAGTTATAAAATGCATATATATATATTTTTTCTTTTGCTTATGGATTTGTCCTGGGTCTGAGTGGATTCCAGGAAGAATGGATATGAAGTGCAAACACCCTGCATGTTAGGGCTAATAATTATTAAAAGTAGTAATTAGTAAATTGCTCAAAATTGTTGCATTACATTCAGCAAAATATAATTCATTCAGTATTGGTAATATGAGAAAAAAAAACTATATATATATATATATATATATATATATATATATATTATATTTGCAGGAACTCTGGCCATGATGTGGGAATGCACCCTGTGTAATGAGGGTTTAGTAGTACAAAAAAATACACTGCAGTGCACCAGATACCAATATTTTTTAAAAACTCAGATTGGAATGAAGATTTAATAAATAATGTGGTTAAACCACATGGTTGAGTGTAGCTAGTTTGAAAAAACTAGGTTTAATTCAGCAAATTATAATAAATAGTTCATGTATTTTATTAATTTTTTTTGTTAATACTGTTAAGACAAAATAGGGTGAAAAGGTGGATTTCACTCAAGAGACTCTCTAGTTTTAATTAACTTCCACTTTTGCCTGAATCGTGCCACATGGACACACAGGTTTCTTTGCCACATTCCGAATAAAGACCTCAGGGTAAGATGTTTTCTCATTTTTAATGAATACTATTCTAAGCACATTACTGGAGTAGCAATGTTGGTGTTAATGTAATTTGACAGACTAACATTAGTTAAATTCATTGCACATGAACTGCCAAAGTTAAAAGCTAACATACTTTAAGCACTTGCTAACTACAGTACCTTTAACTAACTGAAATCATGCTCACGCTAAAGTTAGGTCAACTTACTTGTGCTGATTTTGCGAAAAGTCGGTGCATTCAGTTTGTGTGTTTGTAACAGGAGTGTAATGGACATCTTGATTTGATTCATTTCATGGTTATGCGTGAAGAATGCAGTCTAAATATATAAAATCCCTTATATGGCCCTTTATCGATTTTGCCAATTTTGTAGTGAAAGCCTTGCATCGATTTTCCTTTACCCACCACAAGTAGTATTAGCAAAATATCCACATGGGAGACCGCACTATACACAATACAGGACAAATCAATGTGAGTAAATCAGTGTTAATATTTGACTAAGTATTCATTGATGTCTTATTTAATGACTAAATTGTAACTACAATACTAAAAGAAAAATTGCAACAAAAATATGGTGAAATCTGTTCAGCACTCCAGGACGAATAAAGATGAGCCAAAATCATCAATTAAGCCAAGCTCTGTTGTGGCAGGCAATCTAGATCACAATTCCCATCTCAAAGCACTGAAGGGTTGTTTTTTAACCAATCATTTGCTTGTATCTGTTTGGACATGCAAATCCTGTGTCCATGCGTCTTTCTCATTGGACGAGAGTCTATCCAGCAAGGCAGGTGCCGTAAAGCCATATGCTTGCTAGTGTCATGTTAGTATGCTAACCAATTCAAAGATGCTGTTAGCTTTATGTCCGACGAACTGATGAGTGACATTGCAGCCTCATCTTCACCAGCGGTGGGAAGAAGGAGGCGAAATGATCTGGGTGGGAAAACCACAACCAATTTGAAATGACACCTGAAGACATGCCACAATACAGTGCCGTTGGGTAAATGTTGCCCTAGAGCGGGACCATCACTCTGTGTATCTGGGATGAAGATGTTTTATGTCTATGTTTGTGAGCTAATGTTAGTTACAGTTAATGTTAGACACTGCAGACCTCTTGGTAGTAATGTTACAACATGATGGATTTTTTCCAGGATGGCGCTTGCAATGTTTGTTTTTGTTGCAGTGTTGAAGTGAATAACCTTATATTTGCGTTTACTTTTAGTTGCGTTTAGGGTGCGTTAGACTATTAACTTGGCTTTTAAGTTAGCTCATATTTTAGCCAGACAACTCTTCAGGGCAAGGTGGAGAACAGAATTGGGGACGGTGGAAAAACAGAGAGGCAGTTCTCAGTAACCTATGACTAAAACATGAACTAAAACATGACTAAATTTAAAACTGAGTTCTACCGACTAAAACTTAACACGTTGGTGGTTGACAGCAACAGGTTCCAAATGCAACTCTAGACCTTTGATCTGCTGACTTCTAAATTAACACGAGGAAATATCACACACCTGGCCATGGAACAGCTGAGGAACAGACTATCCCAAGATTTTTGAGACACCGAAAAAGAGGGTCTATGTAAGAAAATGGCTGTAAAGCCTACATGGTTCATCCATTAAAAAAAAAAATTAACTAAGCCCTTAAATTAAAGTTGACAGTCTACACTTTAAGCACATCTTGATCATTTAATTCCAAATCCACTATGGTGGTGTACAGAGTCAAAATCATGAAAATTGTCACTGTCTGAATACTTCTGGTCCTAACCGTACTTATTACTTCAGTGTAAAGCTCATTCTGCAATCTATTTTCTTGGAGGGAAAGTTACTGCACTAGCTACGCTATTAATTACAGTAACATGATATTGGAGAATGCTTTATCTTTTTGCCATTTCAGGCCCCAAACAACCCAAGCATCAACATGACAAGGAACATTATGATGGAGTACCCAGGGGAACCAGATCAACTCATTAAAGAGTATGACGTAAGTGAATACAAATGTGAAATCGGTGAATAAGTGCACTCTCTTACTTTCTCTTGACAAGGGATGTTAAGGATGACAGCAATAATGAGATGTTGTATAAAAAAACTTTATTCTCTGGAACTTATATTTGGGGCCCAAGCACTATAAGGTGCGTAGGACCCTCTTGTTTTCCTAAGGATTGTTATTTTTATTATTATCTCACCCCCACACGAGATTTAGCTGGATAGCTCATATACACGTTCATGTAGGCACACGAAACAAGCTCATTGAGCCGAACAAGTTTCGCACTGGATGTCCTGGGCACAACTGTACCAGGAGGCTGATTATTTTGGGTCGTTCGCAAAAATGCACACGATGGATTTTGATATACTCCTCCTAAAGAATTTATACAATCGCTACCAAACCAGGCCGATGTGATCTAAAGACATCGAGGATGCAAAATTGCGGAGGCATTTTAGATATCTCAAACGGGTCAGCCGTGATGATGTCTTAAACTTGCACTGAAAATTGATTAATAACTTTGTGTGGCATTATATTGAGTGACATTATATTCAGTGACATCACATTAAGTGATGCTTTACTTCCAGCATCTCCGGCCTGTTGAACACACGTACACATCACAAATGTTAACACTCGCGCACAAACAGGGCACACCAGTTATATTCAGTATTAAAGCTTTACATTTTCTTTCAATAAATAAGGAAGGAGAAGTTTACAATATTCCAAGTCTGTTGTAAAGCAGCAGTCATGTGCCTACACGAGCACTGAAACCAGTTGACCTTGTTGTAAGTATTGATGTTGTGCGTATTGGTCCTTTCAAGGTCCCTTCATAATGTGTTGAGAAGTTTTTGTAGATTCAGCCATCTGAGTGATGTTAACTCATCACTGGAATCTCCCAGATTTAGCTTATTATAGGGTTTCTTCTTGTTAAAATGGTCCAAGTGCAGCTTATTGGGGGGGAAATGATGTCTGATGGATCTTGTTTATCCCAGACTTAGAAGATATCCACTTGCTTTTACAAACTCAGGCTCAAATATTACCTTCAAATACTGTAAATACAGATTAAACTGTTATACAAAGTCAGAAATGGTTCCATGTTGATGGTTTTTATTCCGAACTTTTGCCATTAGGAAAAACAGTTGCCAGCATATGCTACAGCAGTGTATACACACATTTATACTGTTGTCTGTTTTACATGTTTGTGAAATATTTGAATAACTGTGATTATCTGACCAGAGGTTTACAGTGTTTTGTGTATAATCATCTGGTGACTTTAATTAAATAAATTACTAGGCCAAGAAATTGACATTATACAGATGGGCAGATCACAATGAATGAAATTGTGGCAAAAAGTGACACTTTTTAATACATATGTGTAGTAGTTAGTTAGGAGTAGTTATAATAGTCCGTTTTAATGATTTTACTCTAGTATTAATTATACATGTGTATTCCCTTGTATATATGCAAGATTTTTTATTTTTTATTTTTACTTGCTTGTAGCTGCGTGAACCAGGGCTTGTGAGTGATGCGCGGTCTCTCTACACAGAGTCACTGACCTGCTCTTTGTGCATTGGGATCCGCACATCCTCACCAAACACACCGCATGTGATGAACACCGGAGTCTTTCCCCCGTTTTTCAGCCTGTTGCCGGTACAGTAGTTCAACTCGCTAATTTTTGACCGGACGCATTTTGACTGTGAGGCAACAATTAAACTCTGATATTAAGCATCAAACGCACGCGGGCTGTCGGCGTTGCCATGACAACGGCAAACTATGACGTTTGATTTTGACCCTGAAGGAAAATATATTAACATTGTGTACAATATACGTGTAGCTGCAATTACAGATCATGATATATATATATAATATGAATGAAACACTGGCCCCAATTTAGGATTTCAGGATGATGATGCACCAATACACACAGCAGGACTGGTGACAGAGTAGTTGGATGAACATGAAAGTGAAGTTGAAGATCTCCCATGGCCTGCACAGTCACCAGATCTAAATATTATTATTGAGCCACTTTGGGGTGTTTTGGAGGAGCGAGTCAGGAAACGTTTTTCTTCATCAGAGTCACGTAGTGACCTGGCCACTATTTTGCAAGAAAAATGGCTCAAAATCCCTCTGGCCACTGTGCAGGACTCGTATCCGTCATTCCTACGACGAACTGATGCTGTATTGGCTGAAAATGGCATACATACAGTGCTGGTCCCAAACACAGGTAAAATGGGAGGGTTGCGTCTGGAAGGGCATCTGGCATAAAACCCGTGCCAAGCTTGTATGTGCGGACCAAGTGTCCACTGTGGCGACCCCCATGCCAGCAGCAGCCGAAAGACCACCAACTATAAAATATATATAAAAAATATTAATACGGATGTTCTCTTGTTTTTTCATTCCACGGTACTCTGACTGTGAGTTGGATGGTAGTGGTGGTTATATTTGTTAATAATAATTGGTGGGTAGATATATCTTTTAAGAATGATTTAAACATTTGTTTTATTACGACTGTAATGTTTATGCAGTGATATTTTCTATGTCCTCAATATTCCTATGTCCTCAATAGAAACGTTCTTCAATTTCAAGGAACACCAGGATGCGAGGTGGGTTTGTACCACTGGATTATAATTTCAACAGTTATAAAAGTGATGAAACAGTATTGCACTGTTAGCCATTACGCATATTATTATTTTTCTGTGGAATACATACTTATTCCCTGCTTTATCCTGTGCAAGGTCATTGTAGTACCTGGAGGAACCGTCAGCCCTGAGGTCATTTAGGGACTTTTTTTTTTTTATAGCTGTGGAAAATGCTAACTCAGCCTCTGGGCCGAGTCACCTGCGAGCAAAGGTTCAACAGGTTTACATTCATCATGCTGTACGTTTTTATAGAAGGTGTTTAATAAAAAAATAAAAAATAAAAAAAAAACTGCAAACATGATTGAACGAAAGTTGAGTTGGACTCTAGCAGTACAAGTCAGGTGACTTGTGCGCAAAAGTCAAACGTCTTAATACAGTATATACTGCTTTAAAAACAGTTATACCAGTGCATTGTAGACTAAACCCAGAGTGTCTGCAGTTAATCCAGTGTGTGTAGGTTTTTTTTCTTTTTTTGCAACGCAGCTGATTTCTATCGCTTACTTTCCCATAAACTGCAAGTTTGCTTTTTAAAAAATGCTCTGTAAAACCAGTTTAACTTGTCCAGTAGCCTTGCTCCTCTACCATTTTGTATTCATATTTTTTTTAAGTGTACCATGTGTAATAAATAACAAACTTTTATTTTATAAAATTGTTTGCAAATGTTGGTGCTCCGTGCCACATCTCTCTTTTTTGCAGAATCGTTCCTTTCTTATAATAATAAGACCTGACTAAATGAATCTTTTGATATTGTTTGGTATTGTTGTGTGAGAAACAATAGGTTTAACTCCAGTAGATGCACATTTTAATCATGGTTGAAACATTCGGCCATTAAAATGGATGTTTATTAGGATTCTTTGCGGTATAACTGCTCAGCTGTAACACACAACTACTGATGGAATAAAATTTAAATGCAAACGTGCATTTGAATTGCATTACTCGGTCACGTAGCTCCGGTCTGAAACTAAAGAGCCAGGTGAGCCGAGCTGTCTGAGGAACCTGTCATACGTGTGTTCGTGAGCTTTCGGGTCACTGAGGCTATGTGGGTGATGAACCTTGAGCACACATTAACTCGAGCCGGCGATCCTCTCGTACACACACTTTGTTAAGGTGGCATGAGTGTGGTGGCTACATAATAACTGGAGTTTTGTGATTTCAGACTTTGTCGCAGAGTTAGCAAAAGTTTGATCATAAAGCGGAGCAATCTCTCCCCCCCTTTTATTTCTTGTTACAGGATCAACGGATGTGTGGTGATGTCACCGCTGCGAGTAATGAGTGCCGGATCTGACCAATGTGCAAAATGCTGTTATATAATCTGATGCGTACGTGTGTAACGTGCCACTTTAGTTCTTTTATGTTCGATAACCTCTTTTATGTGAGGTCAAAGTCAAAGCCATATTATAGCCGTGTGCTGTGCTGATGGCAGGGGTGGGAGTAATAATAATAATAAGGATAATAACACTGTATGTCACACTGTACATCCAAACACTTTTGTCTATCCATCCCAGCTTGTAATGTAACTTGTGTTTGTAATGTCTCACTAAATGTGCTGTGAACCAACTTTCTAGTAAAATTAGTAATTAGCATAAGAAATTGAAAATGGTAAATTAATATTCATTTATTATGCTAATAGTTTATTTGCAATTCCACTTGTCGTAAAGATATAATGATAATGAAATGACAATGATGTTCGCTCTAAATTGACGCGTCATGATGACACGTTCGAGAACCCCAGGCCTTTAGGAAAGTCTGACAAATACACCGACACGGGAGTCTCCTTCCTTTTTTAAGGCATGTGACCACGCGTGGGACGACTCTCTCACCAAAAAAAAAAAAAAAAAAAAAAGGAACATGTGGTGAAGGAAATGAAGCTTTTCGCGGGATTTCGTGTGACTTTTCACATTTTAGATGTGTATACCGTATACTGTGTGTACACAGGAGGCTGTGTGTGAAAATCTCATCCTGGTAAATAATTGCAGGTTGTAATGTGTAGAAGGTCAGGGCTATTATTTATTCATGGGGTCTATTTGTACCTTAAAATAGATCTGTACTGTATATGTTGTGCTGCTAGAGAACTGACTACAACTACAGCGAACCGAAACTAATTTGTCACTGATAATGTGGCCTGTAAGTGTGTATTCAACAGGGGTGGGTAGTAATGAGTTACAATGACTTTAACATTTTGAGAAAAAAAAAATGTACATCTACAAGTAGTTTTACTTCACCATACTTTTTACTCGAGTAGATTTGTGAAGAAACGGCAGTCTTACTCGGCTACATTCGGCTACACTCGACTCGTTACTTTCCTACTTTTCGTTTATTCGACACATTAGATATTCATTTTTGCCAGAGAAATGCAGCCGGTGGATCTACCATGTGACTGTGTTTCACCAATCAGATGTAGCAACAATAATCACGTGACTGTTTGACCAATCAGCCACAGTAACAATGTAGTCACATGACTACACACGACTGTGTGCCTAGCGGGAAGAAAAAGAAAAAAAAAAACAACTTTATTTATTGTTGCAATGGTAACATGTGTAGCAAATGAGGTAGAGGCGAAAAAGATTTACATTTGTTCTGCGGGACACAGTTTATGGTAATGCACATTGTACTGAGCCAGTTGGAGGGCGAATAAATGTACAGTGTGTCTCACACAGGAAATAGTCGACACTGTTCAACATACATATGTTACCTACTCTTGAGTAATATTATTTCGAAAGTACAGCTACTCTTACTTGAGTACAATTTTTGGCTACTCTACCCACCTCTGGTACTCAAACATGTTTTTAATTAGTAATTCGATGGTTAACAGTTTGTGAGACATCCCTCTCTCCACTCCAAACCCCAAACATTCCAGGGGAGTGCCCAGTATTCTTGAAATTGAAAGCCTTCTTGAAATTCAACAAACTCGTCAAGAAGGCGAGTTCAATACTCTGCACTCCCCTGGAATGTTTGGAGCTTGTAGTGGAGAGAAGGATGTTACTCAAATTGTTAACCTTCACGGAGAACACCTCACATCCCCTCCACAACCTGCTGGCTAAACAGCGGACCACGTTCAGTAAGAGGAACGCTACAGGAAGTCTTTACTGCCGACCGCAATCAGACTTTACAATAACTCTGCTCTGTGTAAGGAGAGGGATCTCCTCCTCCTCCTCCTCCTCCTCCTCCGACATCACGATAAATATGCTCATATACTGTACATTCTGTCTTCAATGCACTCTGGTCACATCATTCATAGTATTCGCTTTTTTATTAGTATTGCTGGTTATATACTTGCTGGATCATTCTCTCCATTACTACTTTCTATGTACAGTTTTATTTTTATTTATTTTTTTATGAGAGTTTCATATTCATATTATTTTACAGCATTTTTCTACCTCATTAATGCACCTTAAATTAAATACTCTGTAAACACTTTTTTTCCCTCCCCACTCCTCCCTTCTTGCAATTCTTGTTTGCTACTTGTTGTATATTATGTGAACTGGCTGGTGTAACGATAGAATTTCTCTTTGGGATTAATAAAGTCGTTCGTTACCGGAAGCTCGATCAGTAAATAAAAATTGCATTGATAAACATTCAGGATGTTACTGAACAGTACACGAGATTTTCACTTCCATTTTGAAAAACACTGAGTTCACGTCAAGTCTGAATATTTGAGTGGACTATATTGCATGAGGGGCGCTCAAGTCAACTTGACCTTTATTTCTCTCGCTAATCTTCTATGTCGGTTAAAGGCAGAGCGCTTTCTGGGTGCGTTCACCTTCCGAAAATGTAGGTGTTTGTGCCCAGTTCCCACAGACAGATGACCCTTTCCATACATTTTTCACGGGTCAGGTGCTCCACTCACTGCATGTTCATGGGAATGACCTGGCAAGTTTAATTTCTAATTTCCTTCTTGATTGCCTTGCACTGAGTTCAGGGCGAGTGCTTAACTTGAGCCTTGGAAAGAAGAATCGACAGATGTTATAGACGTAAATTTCGGCTCACTGTCCTGCTGTAGGCCATTAAGTTAAGAGTTCAGTTCCAGTGGAGCCATGCTTACTACAGCTAACACTGTGTACATGGTACGATGGCCACAATCCTTCACAAATCAGGGATGTTAATTAGCTATTTTTTCTTCACAAATTTTTATTCCGTCTCATTAGTCCAGGTTAATCTGTTCTAATCGCAGGACGCTTTTTTAACTTGCCACAGAACCTTTCGACTTTAAGTTCAATCTTTGCTTTCATTCTTTGCAGTCTCTCCCATCCACGCATCCTGCTCAGCATGAAAGTGCTGCATCCTGTTTAATCTATTTCAAGCTCACCCGGAGAGGATGTGTGTTTTTTGAAGGGGGGAACCTTCCTTGAGGATTTTTTTGTTGTTGTAAGTTTTGACAAGTCCTCCAACTTAAAGAATGTTGATTTTGTATAACGACTAAATATCGTTGACTATTTTGGTCTTATATGTTGAATGCAGAATATTCTCTCTGAGATGCATGATGTTCCTATTGAGCTCTCCACGGAGGGTTTTGATTCGCTTTTGATTTTGGGCAAGGATTGTGATTACATTTTGTTTAAACATCAGAAAAGAAGCTCCTTATAGCATTACAGGTCTTGCCACATGTGTAACCCAACGTCCACCTCTTTGCTTGTGGACCATCCAGTATTACTGCATAGTCGGCACCCCCCAAAATAAGGTTAATCGACAGAAGGTTTTATTGAAGCATATTAATGGAAGGTTAACTGGAAAGGGACAAGTATGGTAGGAAAAGGTGCACAGTCAACAGGGATGACCGCAGGCTTAAGATGAAAGCAAAGCCAATTCAAGACCTTGGCAGAGCTTGACAAAAAGCGGAGTGAGACAGGAGTCGGTGCATCAAGAGCCATCAAACAAACATGTCTTCAGGATGTAGAATACTCTATAATTGTCGAATTCCTAGTTTCAAGCCACTCCTAAATCAGACACATCATCAGAAGTTTCATACCTGGATTTAGGAGAAAAAGGATTGGGCCGTCGCTCTTTTTTAGATAGAAGTTGATAAAGTTTTTTTCATTTCATTTGGAAATCAAGGTCTGGAGGAAGAGTGGAGAGGTGCAGAATCCAAGTGGGGTAAATTTTATACGGTCTGTGATTTTGTGGTGCCATGTCATCTACTGGTGTTGGTTCACGGTGTTTTATTAAGTCCAAAGTCAATGCAGCTGTATACAAGGAGGATTTGGAGCATGTCATGCTTCTGTATGCTGACGAGCTTTAAGGAGATGCAGATTCCCTTTCCTGGCATAATTTTTCATATGGTGATGATCCTGTACTTGATAGGTTAGCCACCTTCACCTGATCTGAACCCCATGGAGAAACATGTCTTCAGGATGGGCTATTGCCAGGAGGAAGATGAGAAACACCCGACCCGCCAATACAGATGAGCTGAAGGTTGCTATCAAAGCAGCCTGGTCTTCAATAATGCCAAAGCAGTGCCACAGGTGCTAAACAAGCCCTGCCCAAGTATTGAATGTGTGTGTGTGTGTGTGTGTGTGTGTGTATATATATATTCTACTTTGAGATGCTGTATTCTTTAATTATTTAAATAAAAATATTAAAATGCTTGAAATATTTCACTTTATATGTAGTGAATCTAGAATGAATTTCATTTTTTAAAATTAAGTAGAAAAAATTATACAACTGATGTTCTATTTTTTTAAAGATGCATGGTCCTCTTTATTTTCCTTGGCTGTTTCGTTAAAGGATAAAGGCTCAAATAGTTCAGCTCTGAGTTTCTAAATCTTTAATTCTTACTTTTTTGTTTTCTTTCAAATGCTTCATATGAAACAAGCTCCCAAGTTCACGTTCTACAGTAGGTGAGTTTGCCGGGGGTCACCTCTCCGAAGCATTCTCCTGAAACATGCCTACATTGATGCTTGTTCCTGGACCAGTGCATATTATTATGGAACTATTGTAATTTTTCCATTGCATCAGCCAGGTGGATTATGTTGCAGACATTTCCGCTGCTGTCGTGGTAATCTTCTGCAACAAGGCCGAGCTTGAATGTCCTGGAGATCAGTATCGCTTCTGGGAACGGTATCCATGGAGACATCATAAGCATGCTGTTCTGGAGTTCTTATGACCATATAAAGATTCTTTCCTGATCCTCATGTCAAAGGTTTCTCCCATCATCTTAATTCCACACTTTTGACACAGTGATCGTTGTGATTTAACCTAATGTGATCTGAAACATGATGCATGCTGGTGTTTTATGTTAATTTTTTTTCCCGTTTACTTTCTGATCTGAAAGCTTTGGTCTGTACTTTCTAACTTGTAGTAAATCTTTACAAAGCAAGGTTTCTGCCAGATAACTATTTAAATATGTAATTTATTAAGTATTATTTAAGAGCACAAAGAAAATTCTGAAACCTACATTTCTTTTGTTCCTAAACATGAAAAATTAATGCACGATGACCGGCATGCCTTAGCCTCGCGTGTTGTGTTAACGCACCTTACTGGGGATGTAACCCAGTCAGGTTAATCGCATCAGCTACTCTGTTTACATCACAGTGACTCAGCCGTTCATGTACAGGCATAGAGGCATGGAGACTCATCCTCTAGAGGGCTCTGTATCCTGGGAGTCTAACAAGATGTGAAATGTCTAAGCTTGCTTCTAACCTGAAGATGAACCGCTTTTCCTAATTAATTGCAATTAATTTTATACCACACCATTAGAAAGCAAAGTCATAACTATTTTAGAAACAGTTCACGCAAATATGATCTGTACATCTGTTTAAGTGCCAGGACAGAGACACAAATAAACTGGTGTTTCATTTTTAAAACAGAATTTAATCTCTTCCCAGGTCGACATTTGGAGTGATTGTATACAAAGATTTGCCTTGACGTTCCTAAGAAAATACTGTACATTTTGAACATTTTGTAAATCACTCTAAAAATGGTATCTTAGCTGCTTAAACATTAATATACCCATATAATCAGTGAAGGAAAAAAATATATTCAAATTAATGTCAGCTCAACTTATTTTTTCAGCAAACCTTCTCTCGTCATTTTTAATCGTTGCAGTACTTAATGGCCATTTTTCATAATTGAGGAGCTGTACCTGAACCTGAAAAGCATTCTCAGACCTATGTTTAAAAAAAAAAAAAAAACCTGGTTTAGGTCCTAATGATTTTAATAATTATCATCCATTTCTTCATTTACCATTAGTTTCTAAGGTCCTGGCGTGTTATTTTAATGTTATCTCCGGGTTTTTTACAATCTGGTTTCCGACCAAGACATGGCAGTGAAACAGCTCTTTAGAATTAGAATACCTAATGACCACTTGTGTGCTGCTGACTCTGGTTTACTTTTTTTTTCATTTTGTTGGACCAAGGTTCCGCCGTTTAATACGATACATCCCATTCTATTCTTTTAGAACACATTCCGGGCAATGGTCTAAAAGTCACAGTCCATCAATGGTTCCCTTCTAATCTTATCAGCAGGATTTGGACTGATAACCACACACGTGAACAGAACAAGAGCAGTGGTATCACTAGGGGTGTGCCTCAGAGCTCTGTCCTGGGACCGCCACTGTTAATTAATATTTTCTCATATTATGGTTGTGAAAAGAACTATAAGGAGCTTAACATTTCTTAAAAAACAAAGATGTTATTCTGTTTCAGAAGATCAAATTATTGTCCTGCATCAAGCAAAGAAAACAACTAAGTAGATTTCCTGAAACTACAAAAATTGAGTTTAGAACTAAAGACTGCATTATTAAAACCTGAATGGATAGTGATGAACCAACATATTCTGAGGAAGAAATGTGGTTGGGGGGGGAAACATCCTGAATGAGCATGATGAAATCGAATCAGGAAACAGTAGAACACGGGATTATGTTTAATAGTGAAAGTAAGAGCATTTTCACACTCAATGCAAGCTCTAATATTTGACACCTCAACAGACTGTTTAAAATGGCTGTGAAGCAGAATCTTGCTGAATCTTTTAACAATGTTTTAACATACTTTTATTTATAGTTTATACTTTTATATTTAACCTTGTTCTTAATTGTATTTTTACTTTTAATGATTTGTTCTTGGTTCCTTTATTAATTGCTATTTTAAATGTTTTACCTTTTTATGCTCATTGTAAAGTCTCCTTGGGTGCTCGAAGGTGCTTGTAGATTAAATGTATTATCGTTATTATTGTTATTATTACGGAAATATTAGAGAACATGCAGAGGAAGTTAAATGCTTGTTTTTGCACAGAATCAAGCTCTCGAGTGTTTCGCAGGTTTGTGAACTCATGAAGCCAGACAACAGGTGTACAGTACACGTTATCTGATTAATACTAATACAATAGTGATGTTTAAAAAAAAAAAGGGGGGGGGGGTAAACATAACTCTTTCCTGCATCCAGGAAATGTCCTTCAGTGTCGGCGTTAACCTTCTGGCAGAGCCAACCTTGTGAAAAATGTTAAGATTTTAGTTGGTTTGGGAATAAGTTTGGCTTAATATCATGTTCAAAGTTCGTTTCTACAGCCAAGACATGTACTGTAGAGGGACAACCATGTGTAATTGTGAAACACACCAGTGGTTTTATGGGGTTAAATTTAGTCTTTTTTTTTTTATTATTTCCTTTTGCACATTCTTACCCATCTGACAGAGGTAAGCAGATTCTGCACTCTGCACTTATTTCTGGTGTTGGTTCAGATATGTGTTTAACTCATGAGCTTGTTAAACTAGCAGAGGTAAAATAGTTTTCACTAAACATCTTTTGTGTTACAGGTAATGGAGTAAATTTGTTCAATTTTCCACCGCTATTAATCATCCAAAGCACCAACTATATAACAATTTCTTTCATAGGTTTGTGGATTTTTTTTCCTGTATGTAGTTCTCAGGGCCCTAGTTTTGCTTAATGATGAGTTAACCTCTTATGCAGTTTTTACTCATTAACTGACTTGTACAGTAATAACAATCTTGGTTAAACTTTAGTTTTCCTCTGTCTTTGACATGATGTTGGTTATTTATCCAGATAACCACCAGATAGCGCTCTTGCATCAGTTGTGAGAACTCCTTAGAAATCACTTGGTGTGAGCTATAAAGTTGAATAATGTCACGTGGCTCCCAGGACCAATTAGTTTTTTTGCTCGGTCTTTTCAAAGCAACTTTCTATCGCTCCTGTCTTTCCTTTGTTGCTTCACAGTCTTGATGTTTAGGAATGTGAACCCACAAGAAACTGAAACGCAGCATTACATTTAGGATGTGATTGTGAAAATACATACATGTTCCATACATATTGGAAAATTAGCTTTTTGTTCATTTTGTTGTAAATTTGCATATACAAATGTTCTGTCTTTAATATTGATGTGGTTATGTGGTTTTAGGAATTATTGACTTCATTACTTTATAAAACCTTGTAATTTGATTTCTCTTTGAACTTGGCCTCAGACTTCCAGAAGTAGCCAGCTTCTCCGAGGTGTCAGGATAGTTGGAGGATTCCTCACCTCTGATCGTGTTAAGTCTGAAGTTTTCCACCAAACCTCAGGAATGCAGCATAGATGGGCTGGAATGTAGGCCTGCATTAGGAACCTGATGATGTGTAGTCCTGATCACCAGAGGGCACCCTGCTAGATCTCCCTCACACCAACAATTCTTTTGGTCTTGAGACCCTGCTGTCTCAACCTCTCAGCTCTGCTGGCCCTGTCCACTTCAACGGCTGTTTTATTCCTGGAACTTGCAAAGGTTCTTTCTGAATTTATCCAAAGAAAACACTGTTTCCTGCTTCTGTTGGCCCTGTTCTCTGCTACGATCCTCCAGAGGTGTCCTCTCTAGTTTGTGGGAGTTTGCAGATATGCTTCTTGTGGTCCAGCTAGATGATACACTTGGGCATCTTCTCAGGAATCGGCTTAACCTTTTCATTGTGTTCGTGAAGGATCCGTGGCCACAGGCTCCTTTGCAACCATAAACTTTTGAACAACTTGTATCAACCTCTTTCAGCCACTCCTCTTGCTCCTCATGGACTTTCCTGACTTCTGGCTTTTCAGTGGAACGGTTCCTGGGTTTTCCCTCAAGTTTTCAACAGAAGATATTGAGACTGAATATTTGGCATTCTGCTTGTTTAGCACATGAACTGTGTTTTTTATTATTATTCATAAATAGACAGGTTTAGCAGACATGCGTGGTTGTTTGGTTGTCCTGTCACTCTATCTGTACCTTTCCGATCTCCACAGCCACTGGACTCTGTGTGTGGACTTGTGGTTGCGGGGCCTCACAATTTGATTCAGCTAACATCACAAACGCAGGCATGCATGCAGGCTTGTCATGTTTTATAATAATTTGATTGTACTGGTGAGTGGGTAACGTGTGAAATTACTGTACGTACGTGGTTTTCGCTTTCTCCCTCATCGAGGGGTCGCCACAGCTCTGGCACAGGTTTTCTGGCACAGGCTGCCCTTCCTAATGCAACCCTCCCATTTTATCCGAGCCTGGGTCCGGTACTGCATCCAGTGGCTGGGGTTCGGGCACTGGCTGGGAATCGAACTTGGGCCTCCTGCATTGCAGACGAGACACCCACCACTGAATTTTGCCATTCACGGTTTTATGATGCTTAATCTTTGATTGGTGTCTTGCTGTATCTTGTGGTTCTTTATCTCTTCTACTGTATGTACTTGGGCATGAATTACTGAAACATTTCAACTTTGTTCTCTTTGTTGTGGTTCCTGTATGCGTGTTGATCGTCTTGTTTTATGTTTTGTCCAAAATTTTGTAATGTTTCATTTGTATTTTGACTCTGACTCTGCCCCCTTTTCATTTATTTTATTATTTTTTTTGGCTCTGTGTGAGTTCTTACTCACTTCTACTTAGCTTCTGCTTAGCGGTCATGGGAGCAGAACCTTCCCACCCTCATCCCCTCTCCCCCCTCACTGTTTTGGCAGAGTGCAAAGAAATTTAACTGATAAAGTTGACCCAACTGTAACCCACTACAATAATATACAAACTGCTGCTAATCCTGCAGTATCCGGTAATCCTGAGCACTACACCAACTCCTTAGACCTTTGTTGGCCCCCAACATCATCTGCTCGGACTCTGTGAAGGAGGGTGGGAAGAACAGCTTGATTATTACACAGGTCTGCCTCAGACTGGCCACAATAAAAGGCCACTTTGAAATGTTCAGTTGTATCACACAGCACAAGGCCACAGATGTCGCAAGTTTTGAGGGAGCGTGTACTTGGCATGCTGAAAAGCGGGAATGTCCACCAGAGCTGTTGCTCGTGAATTGAATGTTCATAAGAGTCTCCAAAAGCGTTTCAGAGAATTTGGCAGTACGTCCAACCAGCATCAGAACCGCAGACCACGTGTAACCACACTCTATGCGAAGGAGATGTGGTGCACTGCATGAGACAAATGGTGGTCACAGCAGATACTGACTGGTTTTCTGAGTCCACAGACCCCCCCAATAAAACAAAACTGCATATTTCAGAGTGTCCTTTTATTGTGACCAGTCTAAGGCACACCTGTGAGGTGGGATGGATTATCTCGGCAAAGGAGAAGTTACTCACTATCACAGATTTTGACAGATTTGTGAACAATATTTGAGAGATATGGTTATTTTGTTTATGTAGAAAATGTTTCAGAACTTTAAGTTCATCTCATAAAAAATGGGAGCCAAAACAAAAATGTTGCGTTTATATTTTTGTTCAGTATATATATATACAGTATATATCTGGGGTTGCAAACACTGTAATCATGTAAGATGATTGTAAATCATGAACTGCATTTTGGGTCGTTTTAAAAAATGTTTGAAGTGTTTTTCGATTTTAATGGGTTCAGTTTTCTTGTTTGTTTTTTTTTTCTCCATCATGAATTTTACAAAGTACTAGTGAAACTCCATACAGAGCTCATAAACTAAAACACAAGAATTGTTCTATATACAGTAAGTTGTCGTGTGTCATTAACAAGTCAAACTTTGTGCATGTATTTTTTCATTATTATTAATTTGATTTGATTTCCTAGTTTTTCTTTCACGGTTTCTTGCTCTTTTGTTGTCTCCCCTGAATTATTCTAAATCATTAATTCCAAAGATGCTTTTAAATACTAAATGTGATTAAATCTCTTTCATTCTACAATTCAAACTGACTCAGCTGAGAGTTCAAATCTCACCCAAGTTCCATAAATGTCCCTTGATGTTAAATCATCAATCCTAAAATAAATAATAATAATAAAAAAAACTTCATTACCTGAATGTTGGGTATTGTGGGTTATGTCGAGCTATACATGTCGCTTCTGAGGTGCCGGTGATCCAGACCCCGTCTGCCCGCTTCTGGCTGACCGTCCTGGTGTCCTGCTTCTGGTTGGAGATCTCGTCGCATGGATGCCCCGTGCGGTCTGTCTGGGATGCGTGTGGTAATTGGGGTCGGTTCCACTTTACCATAAAGACGGTCCTGGCCTTGGCTGACGCTGTTCTCTGAGGACTCGTGATTGCAGTCGCTTGATAGTTCAGGACTGGAATTTCCTAGTATACCTGATTCTCTAATAATGAACTGGACTCCGTATCAACTTAAACACATCTCCTGTTATATTAAACGTCCAGCCTCCTGACCCAGTATGATGCAGATCAATCCCTGCTATTCGTTATCACCCAGATGAGGATGGGTTCCCTGTTGAGTCCGGTTCCTCTCAAAGTTTCTTCCTATTACCATCTCAGGGAGTTTTTCCTTTTGCCACTGTCATCCTCGGCTTGCTCATCAGGGATAATCTTATCATTTTGATTTCATACACCCGAACATAATTCTTGCTTCTTTGCGACGATGTCAATTGTTAAAAGCACTATCCAAATAAAATTGAATTGTATGTTGCTTATCTGCTGTACACGACCCTGGTGCTGAATAAACAAGCAGGTGTTTGGAGCGTATTGTGTGTTAGTTTTGTGGTTACTGCTTTACTTGGTTTGTTTCAGAAAATGAATCAACATATTTGGACCAATCAGAATCGCCGCTGACAAAAAGGCAGGAAGAGGAGCTGGAGGTGGCGAAGCTGAAGATATTTAATTTGCTTTGAGAGTGGTGAAAGTGGACAGGATTAGGAATGAGGAATGAGGGACATTGCAGGTAGGATGGTTTGGGGACAGCATTAGAGAGGCCGGATTAAGATGGTTTGGACATGTGCAGAGGAGGGATGAGGGGTGTATCAGGAGGAGAGGAAGGCCTGAGAGAAGGTTTATGGATGTGGTGCGGGACGACATGCTGGAGGTTGGAGTATCGAAGGAGGATGTGGAGACAAAAGGTCCACTGTGGACCTTTTAATCTTGCATGTCCAAACTTCCTAGACGATCATGTGATCATCTCCACTAACACACTGTTGTCATAAAGCCAGAGCTTTTCACTATTTTTCAGTCTTATATTTCTTTAGTGCCTCCTAAAAAAAATAAATAAAAAAAGCAAGTTTGCTGTGAAGGAAAGATAGCTCAGAGTATAAGGAGTGCACGCTCTCTCACAGTCTGAGGACCCGGGTTCGAGACTGAATTTAGGGTTTTACTTCATCAGCACATGTCTTTCAGTATTTGTGATGTAATGTAAAGAATAAATCCCTGTGGAAATGCAGGTTTGTCTGAAGGCACCGGTGGCTCAGAGGTTTAAGGGCGAGTCCCTCTGTGGTGTTCACCGCACAGGATCGAGACCGGCCTGCAGGTGGGGCACTAAATCTGGCAAAGAAAGAGAAAAGCCAGTCTGTCCCACCTGGGGCTTCTGGAGAGATGAGAACAGGGGTTATACCGCAGGGGACCATAACCAACTAATAATTTTAGATATGTGTGCACTACTATGTGTATGTATCGCATATATTTAGCTACACCTACTGTATTACCATACTGTATACAGTCATACTGCATATGAGGTTCACACATCTGTACTGTATATGCAGCTATATCAATACACTGTATGTTATAAACATAATAATAAATTTTATTTATAATGCACTTTATATTTGAGGCAAATCTCAAAGTGCTACAAATTATTTCTGCTCAAAAGCTCTAATAAAAAGGTAAGTTTTAAGACCAGATTTAAAATCATCAACAGTCTGTGGCATCCTCAGATACTCAGGGAGAGCATTCCACAGTCTAGGTGCCGCCGAGCAAAAAGCCCGATCTCCCATGGTATGAAGCTTGGTCTTCGGAGGTTTCGTGAAGATGTATGTGAAGTGATAAGTTCTTTGAGATAGGGAGGGGCATCACCATAGATGCACTGGTGGGTAAGAAGGGCAACCTTGTATTCAATTCTGAATGAAACAGGCAGCCAATGAAGAGATTTGAGGATGGGCGTAATATGATCATATTTACGTGCCCGCATCAGGATCCTAGCAGCGCAGTTTTGAATATATTGCAGCTTTTGAAGGCTTTTTCCAGAAGTCCCAATGAGGAGAGCATTGCAGAAGTCCAACCTGGAGGAGACAAACGCATGGACTAACTTTTCCGCATCTACAAATGTAAGTGCTGGACGCAGTTTAGCAATGTTCCTGAGGTGAAAAAAAGATATCTTACACAGATGTTTGATATGGGCATCATACGTCAAATAAGAGTCCATTTTAACCCCGAGGTTAATAACAGATGTCAACAGTGGGATATTCTGACCGGAAAAGGTGATGCTAGTGATGTTGGATGTCCTAACCTGGTGTGGGGTGCCTACTAAAATAGCTTCAGTCTTAGAACTGTTCAGCTGCAGGAAATTTTGCTTCATCCATGACTTTACCTCCTCCAAACAGAGAGTCAAAGTGGGTGATGGCGGAGTAGATGAGGAAGTTGAATTTATCCTGAGGTAAAGCTGAGTATCATCAGCATAGCAATGAAATAAAATTTTGTGCCGGCTGATGACACAGCCCAGAGGAAGCATATACAATATAAACAACATTGGCCGAGCACTGAACCCTGAGGAACACCACAGGTAACACTGTGTGTAGCGGATTTAGCGGCTCCCAGGGCAACATGCTCCGTTTTTCCGGTGAGATAAGATGTGATCCAGTTGTAAACAGAGTCAGAGAGACCTACAGTATGACGTAATCTGTGAAGAAGAATGTCATGATCAACAGTATTAAAGGCCGAGGTTAAGTCCAACAGAATGAGTAGTGATGGAGAGCCGGCATCCGCCGACATCAGCAGGTCATTCGTGACTCTTACCAGAGCTGTTTCCACACTGTGACAGGGGCGGAAACTAGACTGGAATTTCTGAAACAAATCATTTTGTTTCAGATGAGACGGAAGCTGTGCAGCGACGACTTTTTCCAGCACTTTTGAAAGGAAAGGGAGGTTAGAAATAGGCCTGTAGTTTGCAAGCACTTCTGGATCTAAGGTGGATTTCTTAAGAAGTGGCCTGATGACAGCAGTTTTCAGTGAAGGGGGAACATAGCCAGACTGGAGAGAGTGATTTATGATCCTGGTAATCAGGGGACTTATAGCACAGGTTATATAGGTTGGATTTAACCAGAACTGCTGGAAAAGGGTCCAGAGCACAATTTGATGGTTTCATCTTTCTGATAATGACCTCAACCTCTTGCTGCGAAACGTCAGAAAAACAGCTGAAATGTTGAAAAGTCCCTGGCCGTGGGTCATCCATCAAGTCAGGCAGTGCAGAGGAACTGGAAATCGACGAGCGAATGGTGTCCACTTTTTTCCTGAAAAAAGTAATGATGTTAATTGCATCTCTCCTCTGTAGCTTCCAGATGAGATTGAAATTGCGGTTTCAGGAGGCGATTAATAGAAGAAAACAGTTGCTTTGAATTTCCAGAGTTATTGTTAATGATATTTGAGTAAAACTGTGATCTTGCGGCTCTCAGCGCACTTGCATAGGCCTTTTGATGTTCTCTATAAACTTGCTTGTGAACAGCGAGTCCTGATGCCTGTACACGTCGCTCAAGAACACGCCCAGTTGTCTTCATCTTCCGCAATTCACACGTATACCAAGGGGCTGAACGTGAGAAGCAGACCGTTCTATGTATGACAGGGGCATGGAGATCGAGGAGACTGCTGAGGGATTTGTTGTAAAAGTCCACTGACTCTGTGACTGAGGAACATTCAACAGAGGAGAGATACTGAAGATCTTTGCTCAGAGTGTCTGGGTTGATCTTTTTCAAATTTCTGTAACATATTTGCCGTTTTGTTTTAGTGGGGGAACAAGGGAGTGACAGCTCCATTGAAATGACATTGCGGTCAGACATCCCCAGATCATACACCAAAATGTTGCTAATAGGGACAGAATTTGTAATAACCAGATCCAGGATATGACCTCTGGAATGTGTAGGAACATGAACATGTTGTTGAAGATTTAGGTAGTCCAGTAGATGCAAAAACTCAGCTGCTAAATGGCAGGAGGGGGTGTCTACATGAACATTAAAATCACCAAGTATAATAGTGCTGGAAGAAGTGGTACAGAAAGATGTAAGAAAATCATAGATCTCTGTGATAAACACTGGGTTTGGTTTAGGGGGTCGATAAATAAGCAGTATTGTGATGGGAAGAGAGACTTTACATTTAAATGCAAGGCATTCAAATGAAGACAGCGTAGGCACAGGAAGTGGACACAGATCCAGTTGGTGTAGCTAACATGCATACATACATACATATATACACTTGTATTTATATGGGTATAGGTAAGTTTTACATAATGTACGTTGGTGTACTGTATACATCATGTACAGTGTATACACATACATTTAATCATGGAAGTATACTGTATATAAATATAACCCTTTGCCATGTAGGTTTAAAACTCCCTCCACCACTGCTGGGAATCGAACCCAGAACCTCAACATAACTGCAACATACTGTACAGTATGCGCTTAAACCACAGAACCACAACTGCTGCATAAAGGAGATGGGATTGTTTCGCATTCTTCTGCTTTTCCGGGGAAAAAGTTTTAAGAACTTAATAACCTACAAGGTTAGATTTGAACCCACAACCTCACGGATGATAAACCTGCATTCTCCTAGAGAGCCACAGGGGCTGATACAAACAGTGCAGCATTTACTAACTTTGTCCTCTACTGTTGCCTTTCATTGAGAATTTGTTCAGAATGAGACACGACAACCAAGTGGTACCTGAGTACTCTGGTGGCTCAGGGGACTAATGCTGTAGGGTAAGTGTGTGAGAGGTGAGGATTGAGGCTTGGGTCAGGTGGACATTGAGACTCACCCAACAATAAACAAACACAGACCTTGCTTAGCTCCGTGTGTGTATCTCAATGTGTGATGTACATCTGTAAATTAGTCTCTAAAGATACCAGGCAGGTCAACGTTGATCTTGCATAATAACTACACACTTTATTTAAGTGACTGCGTAAGTGGTGCATCTAGAGTATCTCCTGGGAACATACCTTTTAACAGGCACTTCCTTGGGTCATGTTCCTTAAGATTAAGAGAAGTTTACACTTTGACTAGTTTCTGAGGAACATGCAGTAAGAAGTCAGGGGTGTAGGTGAGAGAACTCCTGTTTCTCATCTAAATTCGATGCTTATTTTAGTTCTCACAGTGTGCGTGCACCCACTATATCCCACTGTGTGACCCAAGCTCACATCTCCACCTGTGACCTCATGTTCTCTGTTCTGTGAGAACATTGAGAATGAGCGGAGATGAGGTTTGCCTTGTTGATATGAAACACCAAAACATCTTATACTGCAAGTCTAAGGGCTCGAGCTCCCGACACCCATCTCTCTCTCTCTCTCTCCAGCGCCCTCTCCAGGATGACACGCCCTCGCTGTAGCGCTGCCTGGCCCCAGGTTGCAAAATCTTGGATCCAGCCCAGCTCACTGCTGCAGTTTGTACAGCTGATGTTACGCTCCATCACGCGGGTCTGAGCACCACTGTCCTCCTGAGCGGACTGTCCTCCTTTGTCCTGATGACAAACACGCACAGAGACACACAAATATATACATATTCAAGTGTACATTAGTTGTGAAATTCTGTGCTGAGCTTGCTGGGCTGCAGCGAGTGTGAACGTGAGAGTGAGAGTGAAATACGGTTGCTTGAGCCCTCCAGACAGAATTCCTCCCACAGCAGTAAACAAAGGGGAGAAAATCCGCTAAGGCTCGGCCACAACCGCGCGTTTGTATATCGGACGTGTCAACGTGGACATATTTTACCATCGTGGATGAGTAACTTGTCCACCGGTACACGTTTCAGACACGAGTCGGTCGAGCTTCGTTTTCTGGTGCGTGAACATCTGCTTAGGATCACATCTGTGTGAATAAGCTAATGTGGAACCCTGCCAGGGCGGTAAACACAGGGGACAAGAAGCAGCACACTGGAGACTCTGCATCTGTCTGACTCAGTGTGTGTGTGTGTGTGTGTGTGTGTGTGTGTGTGTGTGTGTGTGTGTGTGTAGGAGTGTTGGTGTCTGCACCAAACCACCACTAATTTAGGAAGAAGGATGTGGCAGGTCGCAAAGTTTTTCCTCATGAGCCTTGATTATTAACTTAATAACATTTCATTCATTTGTTTGATGCTTCAACAAGCAATAATGTCAAAAAACGTTTAAAACAACACGTTATTTTACAGCATATTCATATTTTCAACTGCTGCAGAATTCTCCGATCTGATTGGTCAGAAGGTGTGGAGCGATGTTCCTACAGTAGCTTCCAAATACATTATCGTTTCCATAGCAACACCTCAATCTCTTCTCTGTGACACCATAAACTTTTTTTTTTTTTTTTGGTCTCGTGAATCTTAAGAGGGAAATAAAAGTGAGGAAATGACTGTTTATCGCTGCTATCATGTAAGTGAGAACAGCGCAGATGTTAAATGTAACTATAAACGGATTTTTAAAAAAAACAAAAGAGTGACGACGCTGTAACCACCGCTATGTTTGATACACATTTGTCTTAAACGGCATCACTTTGGTGCTCATTAATCAATAGTCTTAATTAAATATATGAAATTGAATTTCTACTTATTGTAAATTACGGAGCGCTGCAGTGGTACCCCGCTGGTGTCTTCGCGTTGTTGTTGTTGTTGTTTGAATAGTTGCTACACAAAACTCTGATGTTGTGGAGGTTCACTATTTATAAATCACTTCACTTCAACATAAATAGTCGACTTCATCCAAACACTAACCGAATAGTTGTTTATGTCGCTGGTAACAACTGAGATCGACTCGATGTGGCTACCGAGCGCGAGTCAGACAGCTGATCCGGGAGACAGGAAGGTAAGCAGGAAACAGGAAAGACCACGAGGTCCTAAGGGTTTGGGAGAAAGAGAATGCTCGGTATACAAATCCACGGATAGAACATTATTTTTGTTGTACCGCTGATAATCTCTCTCATTTACAAGCGACCTCATGAAAACGTCGCTCAGGTTGATGATATTTCCCTTCCAAACCTGTCTGTTTATCTCCTAAACCATGTTACAGAATCAAACCTGCTATATAAATACATTTGATGCTAAAATGATATCACTGTATCAAATATGACCTGATCACCGGGATGGTGAGTCTGTGAGAACGAGTCACTGAGATGAGATGAGATGACATGAGGGGGAGCAGTGGTGCGAGCCCGTGGAACAGGATGGCCGCGTCAGAGGCGCCGCTGAATCGGGTCGAGGTCTCGGAGAGCGGTTGGTCAGGAGGGTGGGGCAGTCGGTGCGAGAGAAGAAGGAGGTCCGGTGTGGTTGAGAAACATTCTGTCTGTTGTGTCCTCGGGCGTAGAACAGACAGCACACGTCGGCGTCAACAACGTCCATATGCAAATACATGGATATTATTTTACATTATATTATAAAAGCATTAACTTCATTAACTATCGCTGTAACTCAAGGCGCTGTGACCGTTATTAAAACTCTTTCCAAGAACATTCTAAAGCAATTATTTTCATTCATACAGCAAGTCATTATTTCAATATATATCCAATTATTATTATTATTATTATTATTATTAACATATAATATATACTTTAATCCTCACTGGTTAATCTCATTAATTCACAATTACTTTATAATTAGTTATTTCTAAATAAATTATCTGTAAGAATTTTTTGAGAATCTGAAACAGTTTTGGCATTTGTTGTCTAGTGCAAGAAAACACCAATAACAGCCAATTTATCTTATTTTATTTACATTTTTATTTCATCCCTTACTTCCAGCCATTTTAATGCTTATTTCATTTAATAAAATTCACAAAATTTCTCAAAGTTTTCTTCTTTTGCTGAACATCAGCTGAGGTCATGATATTACACCGTCGACTTCTGGGTTTGACTTCACGCAACATCCCGCTCTGATTGGATAAAAACGGGTCGGTTTGACTCCGCCCACTGGTGCTACTGTACATGGTTCCTTTTGAACAAAGCATTCATATTAACTTTTAGTGTAGTTAGTTAATACTCTATTACTTCCTTTTTGTTTATTCGCCTATAAGGTTATAAAAAACTGAGCATTTAACATTTAAAACAGAGTTTATCAGTAATTACACTCAGATTTACACTCTGTTTAAGTAAATGCCATGTAATTGCGTTTGTACTGGAGTAGAATTGAAGGTTATTATTCAAACTCTGTTAAAAAAGAAACACAAAACTGATTCCTTGCTTTGTACATTTTCCTACAAAATACAAATATAAACCCTGCATCGTGACGAACTGCAGAGATCCGGCTATGGCTTTTAGTCGATCATGTTTCTATGCACTTCTGTAACCAATGTAATTAACGCTCAATGCTAATGTTTATAATCTTTATGCATTAGAGTTGAGTTCCTAAACATTACACACTTAATCACAACTGACATAAACTCACAACCAGTAATGAGACTAAATATATTAACTAGAGGTTATTATATAATTTGTCTTTTATTATTATAAAACTTTTCATGAAATAAGCGAGACCCTGTTGCGCTTCAGGTTTCAGCACTCGTTCCCTCATCAGACTTTTCTCTTTCTGAGAGAGAAATCACAGCTTGTCATGTTAATGAGACT
The DNA here is from genome assembly GCA_030347435.1 of Clarias fuscus. Taxonomy (NCBI): domain Eukaryota; kingdom Metazoa; phylum Chordata; class Actinopteri; order Siluriformes; family Clariidae; genus Clarias; species Clarias fuscus. Next base: position 37,444,218 of record CM059211.1, read on the forward strand.
CCTACAGTATGTTCTGACGCCTTTTAAAAAACTTCACTTTACATCTTTTTACCTCTGACTGTTACGACATAAAGCCCTGACACTGGAGACTCCTTCCATAAATCATCATATTAACCACTACGCATTTTTCTTGGCTAAATAACATCATCTACTTTCAATCCGTTTATACCTCGGTGTGATTATTATGCAGAATAAAACGTTCATTAGAGGTTTTATCATGTTCAGTAGTAGCGGTTGATCAGGTCTGATACAGAGCCGCGTTGGCCGAATCGCATGGATTTCGCTCGGCCCTCGCCAAAAATGGATTTCCTAGATGGGAATTTCTAAACAGTATAAAACTCGGCTCAATGTGCATCTGGTGAAATGACCTCATAACTCTCCATCACAGCGCCTTCTGCGGATCATCAGCGAGAGGCATCTCGACCTCTTCCTGGTCCCTGAGAAGGATCTCCACAGGACTGCGTCTTCAAAAACAAATATTTATATGAAAAGCTCTTCAGACTGGAAGGATTTAGCCTGAAGCTACGCAGCTGAATAATCCGGAGCTGGTGGAGCACTGAAGCTTATTCGTCCACAGCCTGGCCTTCAAGAGTCTATTTTAAAAAAAAATACTATACATTTATATTTATTTAGGTGAGAGTTAAGGATAAAATGAGCTCTTTGGGATTCCAACGCCGTAGCGTCTGGGACACTAGCGCATGAGCTAAAGCGCCGAGTCAATGTGGTCTTGTTCTGAGCAGCATTGCAGCGTTGAAAAGAAATTCCTGGAGTTTGACACGTCGTAAAGTTGAATTAACATTATCTTTAACTGGAAGTCATGCTCTCGGGACGGCTCGCTCTTTTCAGCAAGCAGCTTGAAGTCTTCATCTGTTTAAATACACTTAGTTTACATTCTTGGTGTAATAGACATAATGGAAATGTACTGCCGTCTGGCACACGGTCCAGTTTTTTTTTTTTTTTTTACAGCGATGAACATGTGCGTTTAGATACTCGGGCCAATGTTAATGACTCTGTAGCTCATCACATCTTGTAAGAGCACCGATGAGACGGAGCATTAATACAGCCTGCGTAATACTGTCTCATACAGCACCGATCCATCAAAGCATGTGTACTGTATGTACTGTAGGTGATAAATAACATCCATATGATCGTCGCCCAGAGCATCACACCGCCGAATTGTTACATTATATTTACTTTAAATGGTTCCAGTTACTTAGTATGGGATTATCTAAAAAAAAAGTCAAGGTCAACCTGACCTTTGATCCAGTAGTATTTAGACTGTTTGTACTTGTCCATTGTCTGGCCGGGGTAAACCATTCATATATATCCTTTTTTTTTTTTTTTCTCAAATGGAAAGTTTCTATTACACATAGCTCTAAAAAAGAAAAAAAAAAAAAAGTGCACTGGAATGAAAGGAGTGCTTATGTCAGGGTCATCATGCCACATAAAAATCCAACAACTTGCTTAAAGCATGACATTTACTGTGTCAACAAATTACTCTTAAGCCAAGACTAGATTGCACGATTTACAGCCTGATTTTTCTGTCACAGATTAAAAAATAAAGAAATACATTTGAAAAATCCAAACTGTAAAAGAAACATTCGGTACGTGCTGCTTCAGTGCAAACACAACCAAAAACAAGTGTTTAGAAAACGTCAGTGTGAAAGTGCTGCTACTATACAACGCCGGCCGGCAATAGCACGATGCTAAACTAACGGACTGGCTCCAAATATGGTAGCAGTGTTGGGGAAGTATAAACAAAGCATGTCAACAGACATCATAAATACATAAATAAGCTAATAACCTCAACGTCACTTTAAAGAACATTCCTGTTTGAGCGACCCGGTTTTACACGGCAGCTGACTCATGACTCGTAATATTAACACGTTAACATTGTTCATGGATTATGTACCAGTAAACTGCTGACTGAGTCATGGGCACCCAAGGCTCATCCATGCCCGCGGGGACTAAAGGCCCGCCCCATCTGATCCCACAAAAAATCCAATGACGTGTAAAATCATCATAAAAAAAAACCCCCCACATCACACACATGTGATCGAACCCGTGACATGCGCCGGACAAACGAGTCCGATCCACGGAGACCCCAAACATCTTAATCAAAGGTGTATCGTTATGATCCGACATCGAAGTCAAGCAAGATATTATTGGTATCACTGTATGTAACAATCACTGACATACATTAAGAGAACACTAACCGTGCACACACACACACACACACAAAGTACAAGCAATTTTGTTTCAGAGAAATCACAATGTAAATCTCGACACCTTCAACAGTGCTGCGTTTTCATATGGCATTTTATCCCAAAGATATCAAAGATATAAAGAAGGAAAGAAGGGAACAAAGGGAACAAAGTAAATAAGTGATATGAAGTGTATGAGGTGAAACATTTAACTTGATATATAAATTTACTTAACCTAAAAATTAAATAGAATGAACTACTAATTATTATGTGCAGTTTCTCCCTCCTCTTCCTGTGTGTGTGTGTGTGTGTGTGTGTGTGTGTGTGTGTGTGTGTGTGTCATATCAAATCAGTGAGGAGTGGCTGCATAAACGCGCATGCCAAGTATTTCGGTGTCCTCAGTTCGGAGACGCTTTTTTCCCTCCGACTCTCATCACCGGCTCATGTAAGTGTTCTGTCTTTATTTATCTCTCAAATCCTTTATTATTTTCCAGAAAATTGACTAAAATGGGGTTATTTGACTTGAGCTTATTTGGATTTATCGTTAAGTTTAAATTACGATAATTTCTAGATTGTGTGGACAACATGAACAATACTTAAACTGGACTTTAGGTCAAGTTTCAGTTCATGATACTGAATAAAGGAGCAGCCTGATTGATTGTTCGACTGTTTAAAGTTTTAACAGAACTTGTAATACAGTACATGTTTACACAAAGTGGAAACTGAAGTAACACCTCATTGCAACGCTACAGTATTTTGCAGGAGAGTGCACAAGTCTAAGGCAGCACAATTAAAAAAAAAAAAAAAAAAAAATATATATATATATATATATATATATATATATATATATATATATATATATATATATTATTTAAACGATGTTTATTTTATGATGTAGTGAGTCGGTTCAAAAGTATGTTCGGATTCGGCATGTTACTTTTCCACCAAAAAGATCTGACAAAAAGGTTTCGTCAGTCAGTTATAAAAGTGACATAATATTAACCAATCTGCTATAATGTTACATTGCTCAATTATTATTATTATTACAGTATTATGAGAGTTGTTCTTGTGCTCCCAGTGCAGCCGCGGCCCTTCGGGGCATTTCTGCGGGGGCTTTGGGGATGTGCTATGGTGTCTAGTACCAGGATCTTGGCAGTGGATCCTTTTGGTGCTGTGGGTCCTCCGTCGATCAGACTTGTTTGTCCCATGGGTGCTCGATCAGAATGGCTTCTGTGGAGTTTGAGTCGGCTGACTTTTTTCAGGGATTTTTGCTTCTTTGGCTTTTCTGTGGAATCATATTATACTGTATACCAGTAAACTGGTGACAGGATCATAGGCCCGGCGGGCATGGGTGAGCCTTGGGTGCCTATGTTCCTGTCACCCGTTTACTGGTGTGCAATTGTTAATCAGTGTTAATGTCATGTGGTATTAATGTTATCGCTGATTGTGGTATAATGCACACATTTTTTAGATAGACAACCATGAAGGCTGCCAGGTTTTTGTCCGCACTGTGTAAAGACCAGAGTGACAGATTCTCCTCAAAAAATAAATAAATAAATAAATAAATAAATAAATAAGGGCTTAGAAAAACCTATCATCCAAGTTAATTCGAAAACTGCACCAAGTCTCCATGTGAGTGTACCTGTGAGTGCAGTTTATTGGCCTTTTATAGTATTACACCATTTCTCTGAGCATACCTACAGTACGACTTTAAAACCACACTGACCAGGATAAAGCGCTTCTCAAAAAATCTGTGAATTAATCTTTATAATCCACCAGTTTCTATGTATATTTCAATGGGCTTGCATTTCCTAATACTACAGTATTTTTGCATTGGGGGGTAGCAGACATTGGGGAAGGGGGGGGGGGGGGGGGGGTTTACTGGAAAACTTCTATTGTTGTGCAAGAATTTCTCTCTAAAACTAGAAGTAAAATATAACTATTGGTTTCTTTTGAAATAAGTCAGCAACTTGCAACATGAAGTTTAAGCTACAGGGAAAAAAAAAAACAGGTCATAATTCTGCCAGGATATTCGGAGCGCATTGGCTATAAAATCCAAACTATAACGAATTCAGTATTTAAAGAAGAAAAAAAGGAGCAGGAGAACAATGCTAACGCTAATATCTTGTTGTCCATTTGTAGCTCTATATTAAGAGTAGGTTAACTATTGTGTACAGTACCATTGACCTTGGAATTTGTCATTCATTTTGAAATAAAATGAAAGAAAAAGTTACAAGAATGAAATTACAATGCTCAATAATATTTAAGAAATAATAATAAGTTTTAAGGATTGAAATTTTGATCAAAAAAAAATATTTTGGAATGTAAAAGGTCTCTAAAATCTATTAACTGTGTTCATGTACTGTTTGTTTTAGAGTAAACCTTCAAATGACAGTCTGAAAAAAGTCACATGATAAGGTAAAGTGGATGTTCATTATTAAGCAGTTTTTCATATGTAGTTTTTCAAATCTACATAGCAAAAATAAAATAGTGCTGTTATTCACTTCAACGCAAATTTTCAACAACAAAAAAATAGTTATTTTATTATTTAATCACAGTGCCTTGCAAAAGTATTTATACTATTTTAACTTTTCCTTATTTTGTCACGTTACAACCACAAGTGCAAATCTATTTCATCTGGATTTTATTTAATCTCGGTATAAATTTAGCTGTTCTGTGAAGCCCTCAGGTGGTTTGCTAGAGAACAAACAGCATCATGAAGTCCAAGGAACACACCAGACAGGTCAGGGAGAATTTGGTGGAGAAGTTTAAAGCAGGGTCCGGTCATAAAATATACAAAATATAAATATCCCAAGCTTTGGACATCACACAAAGCAACCTTTGAACATCTCGATCCATCAGCTGAAAATGGAAGGAGAACGGAACACCTGCAAACCTACAAAGGCCATCCACCTGAAGCGACAGGCTGGGCAAGGGGAGCATTAATCAGATACTGATTTGTCAATGAATAAATACCTGTACACATTCATTATTTTCCTTTACAATTATGTTCCACTTTGTTTTGGTCGTCACATAAAATCTCAATAAAATACCTTTTTGGTTGTAACATGAAATGCGGAAAGGTTGAAGAGGTATGAATACTTTTGCAAGGCACTGTTAATTAAATTATTTGACTTTTTATCAGTCCTTTTATCAGTCATACCTATTTATAACTGATTTCATGACCATGGGTTTATTTACGTGTAAATAAAAATTTTGTAAAATATATATAAGATAATTTGTTATTTACAAAAAGTGCTATTTCAGGTGACCAGAAAGGGTCCAGCGATGGGGTTCGCTCATGGATTACTTTGTATTTTTGCAATCTCTTCACATTTCCTCATAGCCCATGGCCAAAAAATTGGTAAGTTAATTTTAACCTAATAGGAAACCAAATTTTATACATAATTTTAGCTAATCATTAAACTGGCATCTCTTTCTCGCAGTGTGCACACAGGAAGCCAAGGCTGATATTGTGTTCTTAGTGGATGGCTCGGCCAGCGTCGGTCTACAGAACTTCCAACAGATTCGTGAATTTCTCAGGTCCGTCGTGTCCAACTTTGACATCGCCCCCAATAAAATCCGGGTTGGCATGGTCCAGTTTAGTGACACGCCAAAAACCGAGTTTTTCCTCAACACCTATGAGGAAAAGCAGGAGATTCTTGATTACATTAAGCGCTTGCCGTATAAAACTGGGGGCACCAACACGGGCCGAGCCTTGCAGTTCTTGCTGCAAAACCACTTTGTTGAGCAAGCGGGGAGTCGGGCAAATCAAATGGTGCCCCAGATCGTCTTTGTCATCACAGACGGGGAGTCTCAGGATGACGTCGAACCATACGCTCAAGAACTGAGGCAGAAAGGAATCAAAGTTTATGCCATTGGAATCAAAGACGCCCAGGAGAAATTCCTAAAGAAGCTTGCGAGTCAGCCGTATGATCATCATGTGTACAGGGTGTCTGACTTTAATGCCCTCCAGGAAATCTCGCTGGGTGTCAGTCGTGAACTGTGCACCACCGTAGAAGAGGCACAAGGAGAGCGACAAGGTAAGAGCTCTATGTCGAAAATCAGAGTAGACTCTGAACGTGTGTCCATCTTGAGGGTTTTTAAACTTAAATCGCGCCCTATTATCAGGTACACCAACTGAGGATCTGATTGGCAAATTTTTAGTTCTAAGGCATTATGGTATTATCAACCTACGCTGGGGGTATTTTAACCACTTACATAAAGTGTTGCATGGCAGAAGATCAACATAAATGCATTCATAAAAATGGAATTGTTGATGAGCTGAAGTTTTAAGAGATGTTTATTTAATTTATTTGATTTGAAAAAGTTAGAGATATGTAACAAATGGAGAGAAAGCTGCAAATTGAGGAACAAAAAAATCTGTCACTCATTTAAAGAGAGAAACAATAATAATATTAAAATAATAATTTATCTCAATAAATTTACATCTGAGCAGTTGAGGCTTAAGGACCTTGGTCAGAAGCCCAACAGTGGCTACCACTGCCCATACCATATACAGTACCTACAGTACTGTATACCCAAAGGCCAAAGTGTTTCACTCTTTACTAAAAAGTTAGTCAACCTGACGATGAAGTGGCTCACACAACAGTTTACAAGAAAATAACTTTGTTTCTTTTCAGTTAAACAAATTCATGTTATTTTTTCTTCTAGAATGCAGCCAGATTACTGCAGCAGACATTGTTTTTCTTGTGGATTCGTCCGACACCATTGGAGACACCAAATTTGGAGAAATTCGCCGTTTTCTCCATGGTTTTGTACAGGGACTTGACATTGGTGAACAAAAGGTAAGAGTTGGCCTTGCTCAGTTTAGCGACCAACCGTACCAGGAGTTCTTGTTTAGTGCAGATGAAGCCATGAAGGAAGATCTGCTCAGGAAGCTGCTCAGCATCACATACCGCAAGGGCGGACCAAAAAGAACAGGACTTGCTCTGGACTTCATTAGGAACACCTACTTCAGCCAAGCTAGACAAGACATTTCTAAGATTGCTGTTGTGATTACGGATGGAGAGTCGAGTGACGCTGTGCAGGGGCCGGCTCAGGAGCTCCGCAAGCAGGGAGTCGTCGTCTTTGTGGTCGAGATAGGACCAGCAGATATTGCACAACTCCAAACCATTGCTAACAGTCCCCAGAAAGAATTCTTGTTTAGCAGGGATCGTTACCAAAATTTACCAGACCTCATTGAGAATTTTCGCAGAAGAGTTTGTATTGCTGTCGATGATCAATTACGAGGTAATTTGCACATATTTCCTTTATGCCAGGTTGTGCTCAGATATATTCAGATTCATCAAGTAAGCTGTCAAGGTGTAGCTGGTAGCATTATCATGTTAAAGCTGGTTTAATCCTGTGCTCGGATTTCAGTCTGTGTTGAGTTTTGCAGGTTCTGGTGTTCTCCAGTAGTAGAACTAGCTAATCTAAGGCCAATTTCAGATTATTATTTACATAATTTCTGAGAACACTTGAATTTAAAGGCTAGTTTATTTTTGTTCAGTGAGAACTGTTTCAGGCTTATGCACTGTACAGCGTACTCGGGCACAGATTGAGTAACACAAAGTGAACACGAAGATAGACCGCTGTTTAGACGTGACATCATGAGTACTGACAGTCTCCTCTGAAATCTGTGTGTGCGTATAGCACGCGCCAATCTCTAGTGTCCCAGTGTTCCAGGGATGGACTCGGGACCCACCTTGACACTGATCATGATAAAGCGGGTACTGAAGATGAGTTAATGAATAAACATTACCTTAAGCAATGAACAGTTACAGTCCCTTCAATTGTTTCTGATAATCAATAAAATGGCCACCTATGGAGCCCATGGGCAAAAGAAGAAAAAAATACTGTATACCGTCATACAAAAACACATAAGTTAATAATAAGTTTGACAAAGAGTATCATTAAGTAAATTTTTTTCTAGTTTTATCTTTTTAATTTCTTTTTCTTATTCTCCCAATTTAGCTTCTTCCCTCAAATTTGCCGATGTCTTTTTCCTGGTGGATAGTACAGCATCAAAACTTGAGTCCCAACAAATCAGAACCTTCCTGATACGACTGGTCAATCAGCTTGCTGTGGAAAAGGATGGTAACCACGTTGGCATGGCACAGTTCAGCGACAATGTTGAAGAAGAATTTCTGCTGAATAACAATAAGACCAGAAACGAAATCATAAATGCCATACGCACTCTCCGACTTAAGCCCAAAGGCGTGCGTCAAATAGGAAAGGCAATCGAACATGCACGCAAAAATTTCTTCAATATCTCAACTGGCAGTCGAATTGCCCAGGGGTTCAAACAAGTCCTGCTGGTGACAAGTGTGGGAAAATCGAACGACAGTGTCATTCGACCATCACGTACAATTAAAAAGGATGGAATGCACGTAATCTCTGTTGGCTTGGGCAAAGCTGAAATGGATGAGCTGGATGATATTTCAAGTCCAAATCAAACCTACAAAATAACACAACAAAACGTTCCGCAGGTGGTCCAGAAAGTCAAGACTGTGATTGAATCCCAAGATGTGCCCATTATTTCTGAAGGTATGTCCTTATGCTGTATTGCAGACTATAAATGACATGTATAGTGGAACCTCGGATTGCGAGTAACACGATTTGCGAGTGTTCCGCAAGATGAGCAAGGATTTTTAATAAATTTTGACTTGGAAACCGAGTGAAAGTCTTGGTTTACGAGTACTGAGTACCATGCATCACGCATGTGCTTCTTATTTTGACGCCGAGCGTCACATGATCACAACTGAGCCAATGGTTTTTCTCTCTCTTGCGCTGCGGAATTGTGGGTAATCGTCTCCCCTGCTGGGTCTTAGTGCTCGTCTCTTACTGGTATAATCAACATTTCCCTCTCTGTTTTAGCGTGTCCTTAGTCCTACGAGTGTAATTTGACACCAACACACACACACACACACACACACACACACACACACACACACACACACACACACACACACACACACACACACACTCTCTCTCGCCTTTTATGGGAAAATTAGATTTGGCTTATGAGTGTTTTGGAATACGAGCCCACTTCCGGAACAAATTATGCTCGTAATCCAAGGTTCCACTGTAATAGTAATTTACAAAGATTTAAAATGTCTGTAAAGTTTTGAACTTGTGGTTGCAATAACAGTGATGATATTAATCAATTCTTGACTAGCACTGAAATAAAGTTTTCTCATGTTCTTCTGCAGAATGCAAATCAGCCACCATAGCGGACATCGTGTTTATCATAGATAAATCTGGCAACATGGGCCCTGAAAACTTTCAGCTTATACGCACTTTCCTCCTAAACACCATTTCAGGACTCGATGTAGGCATTGATAAAGTGAGGGTAGCCATTGTTCACTACAGCGATGTCCCAAGAGCTGATGTTTATCTGAACACATTCAAGGACGAGAGTGAACTTTTGCAGTATGTTCAGAGGTTGTCCTATGGCAGAGGCAAAGCCTACACTGGAACTGCTCTACAATTTGCCAAGGACAAGGTGTTCACCAAGGAAAGAGGTAGCCGAAGTGACGAACAAGTTCAGCAGATTGCAGTGGTCATCACAGACGGCTGGTCTGCAGATGATATCTCCACTCCGGCAGCAGAGCTGCGTCGCGCAGGCGTTACGATTTTTGCTCTTGGCATCAAAAACGTCAATGTACGCGAACTGCAGGAGATCGCGTCCTACCCACCTAGAAAGTTTGTGTTTAATGTTGAGAGCTTCAGTAAGCTCAATGCATTGTCGAGTATGCTAACAAAAAGTCTTTGTGGGGATATCACCTCCTCCTTAATACCTATATTCAAAGATATTACTCTTCAAAAAGGTTTGTAAACTCTGTTTATGTTAAACTAACCTTGTAATCTTCAAAATATTTAATTGCCATAAAACTCTTAGATTCTCTCTCTCTATTAAACATTCTTCTTCCAAAACTTTAGGCTGCAAATTTACAGCAGAAGCAGACATCTATTTTCTACTTGATGAATCAGGAAGCATTTCCTACGAAGACTTTGATGAAATGAAAGCGTTTATTTTAGAGTTCCTTCATATGTTTGAGATCGGACCCAATAAGGTACGCATCGGCGTGGTAAAATTCGCAAGCCATGCAAACATCGTCTTCCGTCTGAACACTTACAATACCAATTCTGATGTGGAAAAAGCAGTAAAAGGTATAATAATGGATGGAGGCGGAACTAGAATTGATTTGGGACTGGAAGCAATGATCCCGCTCTTTAAGCAGGCATCGCAAACGCGCAAGGACAAGGTTCGAGAAATACTCATCATGATTACAGACGGCAAGTCTGAGCCGGTGGGAACTCCAGTAAACGTTCCAGCTGAAGAACTGAGAAGGGAGAACATCACAATCTATGCTATCGGAGTAAAAGATGCAGACATGGCCGAGCTGGTAGATGTGTCCGGAAGTCCTAAAAGGACATTCTACGTCCAAAACTATGATGCCCTGAAGCTGATCAAAACCAAAATTCTTAAAGAAATCTGTTCATTTAAAGGTAGTTTCTTTCAAGAAAGTTTAGTGTTGTTTAAATCACTATATTTAAACATTTTTAAACAATTAAACAATTCTATTCTTGCTTCATAAACACAAATGTTCATAAAAGGTTAGGGGAAAGAGACAACCATGAAGTTAACAACTTTCTCTTGCCCTTTCTTACAGCTTGTGATGATCTTTCAGCAGACATTGTCTTTCTGATTGACGGTGCAGATGCTGTTGACGAGCAAGACTTCAGTAAGACAAAGGAACTGATAGGATATGCTGTAGAAACATTTCCTATTAAAGAAAACAGAGTGCGACTTGCTGTCATACAATACAGCACTAAAACCATGGTGGAATTTGCCTTAGATACCATTGATGATAAAGAATCGTTGCAAAAGAAAATCGCATCCATCCAGCAGCTTAAAGGAAAAACCTTCACGGGAAATGCACTTAAAGACGTTTTATCAGTGTTTCAGGAGGCTAGCAGGGGACGTACTAATACTTTGCAATCCCTAATACTTGTTACTGATAGCGTATCCAAAGACGATGTAGTACAGCCTGCTAGAGATCTTAGGGAACATAACATCAACATTTATGCTATTGGTTTGGGACATGCTAGTCAAACTCAATTGCTTGATATCTCTGGATCTTATGAAAGAGTCTACCTAGACAACAATTTTGCTTCCATACAGAACCTGGGCAGTGAGATTATCTTCAAGATTTGCAACACTGGTAAGTCACTTATGTTTTAGGTTTCTAAACAATAACCACAAGGTACTAAATTAGACTTGACATTTAATATTAGATTAGAACATAAAATTCTTATTTCTTGACAAACATGGTATCTTTCATGGTCTAATCATAATATGAACAAACTTTTCCCTACTTAGAGTGCAAAAGACCCGAACTGATGGATGTAATATTTGTGGTGGATGGCTCTGGCTCTGGTAGTGCTGACGATGCAAATTTTCAGCTGATGAAAAGATTTGTGGCAGGAGTGGTAAAAAAGGCAGATGTCGGACAGAAGAGGGTTCGCTTTGGTGCAATCGTTTATTCTGACAAGCCCAAATCAGAGTTCACACTAAATCAGTACATGAGCAAGGACGACGTTCTGAAAGCCATCTCAGAGATGAGTGCTCCTGGAGGTAGAAGAAACACGGCCCAGGCTTTGAAGTCTTCACTATCCTACTTTGCAGCAGCACATGGAGGAAGGCGTTCTGAGCAGGTTCCTCAGGTGCTATGCTTAATAACAGACGGTCCAGTCGCCGACACTGCTGGTCTCACAAAGTGGCCTGATGATCTTGAGGGCGCTGAGGTTAACATGTTTGCAATTGGGATCGCAGAAGCCAACGAGGCTGAGCTCACCGAAATTACCAGAAATAACGAAAGGGCCTTCTATGTGGACAACTATGAGGCTTTTAAAATGCTGTATAAACCAATAAATCAACAACTCTGCAATCTGACGAAGCGAGGTAAAGGCATTCCATACCAAAGAGAACTCGAGTACTAGCAGTTAAAGTAAGTTCTTTTGATTTGATGTGTTTTAAATATCTCTTTCATCTATTCTTTTTAGTGTGTGAAAAGGAGAAGGCAGATCTGATCATTTTGATCGATGGGTCCGAATCGATTTCCGAGGAGAATTGGGAAGTTGTTAAGGGCTCAGCGATCAACATCGTAAAAAAGCTTGAAATCGCACCGGACAAATGGCGGGTTAGCGTAGCCCAGTTTAGTGACAAAGTACTGAACCACTTCTACTTGGACAAATACAACAACATAGCGGGAGTGGAACAAGGAATACATGAGATTTCACAAAGGAAACAAGGTACAAACACCTGGGAAGCACTGAAGGAAATCGGAGATTACTTCACGCCAGAGCATGGAAGCAGAATAAAGGAGCATGTTTCACAGAACTTGCTTCTAATCACAGATGGCAAAGCTAACGACAAGGAAGATCCAAGTACACTTGCTAATCTCCGGGCAAAAAACATTGAGATATTTGCCATCGGGATTGGGTATGATATAAATCACCATGAGCTTATCAAAATCGCTGGTTCAAAAGAGCGGGTTTTCTATGAGACCTTTGAGAGTCTTCCACTGAAGACAACTGCGAATAAAGTTCTAGAAGCCATTTGTATACCAAATATCATACCAGATCCGGAGGGTAAGTGACCTTTCAAAAGGCAAATTTGGTGTCAAAATTTTCTTAAAAAATTGATAGATGACCTCTACAGATTCTTGAGTTGTAAAAGGGTTTTGTCCTTGGCATTGTTGATATCGATTTGCTCATTAATTCCATTGTCAAATTTTATTGTAAGGAAGCTCTGTATTACTGGTTGCATTATGGCACTTTTTGTTCCTGTTTGGTTAGGATGCTCAATCGACATTGGAATTGGATTTGATGCATCAAGCACAAGCTCGCAGCATCTACTGGGATCACACACGGAGTCCCTTGTTGCTGAGGCTATTCATCGTGCATCCATGATTGGGGCACTGTGCTGCGTCGCCGTAGACAAAATCGAAACAAATTTTGGCTTCCGCCTTGTCTCTGGCAAAGACGGGAAAGTTCTGGATGATTTTAAGTTTAAAAAATATGACCAGAATGTGGTCACGAAGGTGCTCCAAATACGGCCCACGACACCTACGGCTTTCAACGCACTCTTACTAAACTCCTTCAGACAAAAATTCACTAGCTCAAAGGCTGGAGTGAAGGTGAGCCATCTATGTTCAGGTTGGGCTGTATGAGGTTTAGAGAACCATTTTTGGGTAAATTATGGCCATATATGAAGAAACATGGTGGCTTAGTGGTTAGCACTGTGTCCTTCCCACAGTCCAAGGATATGTATTACAAGGTTGTAGGCTAACTGACATTTCCAAATTGGCCATAGTGCATGAATACTGTATATCTTTGAATGTTGACCAGAGGTCCTACCATGGTCATACAAAAATGGGAATAAATACAATGGTCACCATTGGCCTCCACGGTCCCTAGTTGGACTACAGAGGTTTCTAGATAAAGATGATGATGAAAAAGGAAACAAAGAAATCCTACGAAGACTGATGTAAACAATAATGCACAGACCACACACAGATCTCGCAGCTGATGTTGAATCCTCCTATATACAAAATGGTTTGGATTTGTTTTTTTTCCCCTCTAGGTGCTTGTTCTATTCACAGACGGATTTGATGACTCCATGGAGTCCCTAAAGGCGAGTGCAGAGAGTCTCAGAAAAAGTGGTATGTTAACAACCTAGACTGGTGACTAATGGGTTTAGGGAGGATTAAACAGGAAAACATACGATTTTATACAAATAAAACACAAGAAAGATGCTCCAGGTTCACTTATGAGAGGTGTGTCCAGAGAAAGTCCAGCCATTGTTAATATAACGAGTACAGTTTGCATAACATGATGTAACAAGCCAAAACCACTCTTCTGTATTAGAACATTCTAATCATTGCTACCACATTTTATTTTACAGTGAGACATTTTTTTTTGAGTGAATAATAAAGTAGTAAACAATAAAAAAAAAAAATCTTAAACTTTGATTCGATTCAAGTGTAAACAGTTTCAAAGATTCAAAGAGCAAACAGAATTGGTGATGTTTTCATTTCAATTTAGGTACTGCAATGCAATGAGTCACATCTCTTATGATTTGTGCCGTAGGGGTTAATGCACTGGTGATTGTGGCTCTGAAAGACAGCGTGGACCACCAAGCTCTGGAATTTGGACGAGGTTTTAGCTATATCAAGCCCCTTTCCATCAACATGCTTAACGTTGGCAATGCACTGCTGGAACAACTTGTGAGATTCTTCTATTACTTGATAAACTCAAACAAGAAAATTATATTGAGTACATTAAAAAAAATTAAACCAGACATAATGGAACAAATACATTCTTTATATTGTTGTAAAATTTCAAATAAACACTCTTGAACAAGTTTAATGTTTAAGAAAGTGCACAATACTGGATTTTTTTAAATGAACTTTTTCACTTTTCTTCTTTTTCTACACAAACAGGAGGCAGTAGCATCAAGAGAGTGCTGCAATGTGACATGCACATGTAATGGCGATTTTGGCACCTTGGGGCGATTCGGGCCTGCAGGGATAAAGGTACAGCCGGTGTTATCCAATTTTTTATCTAATTATTAGGATGATGAACGAGTGAATCTAATACTGAAATGCTATTCTTTAAATGTGCTCCAGAGAACAAATCACACATGAAAAAGGGGTACAAAGAACAATCACACCACATCCATTTATACCACAGCGCCTACGGATTCTGTAATCTGATTGGTCAGAAGGTTTCTAATTACATTGGATCAAAAAGTGACATCCCAACAGTGCCAGTGATGGCGAATGTGGATAACTGAATGTATTACAGCTTAAGCTATTAAGCTTTAGTCCATTTTCCACACACACACACACACACACACACACACACACACACACACACACACACACACACACACACACACACACACACTAAAAGCAAGCTTCACTGTGTTAGCAAACTAAAACACATAAAAGTTTCATATTTTGTATAATCTTTTTAAACAGCTTGTTAAACTGGTTTGATCAACATAACTGTAGAAAGCAGAGCTAAGGTTAGGTGTGGGGGAGGGACACTGATGGAATTTCTTAGACTGACACATACTTGACATGATACTGGACACCCTAAGAAATGTCCTAGGATTAATCAGGATTAAACAATTGGACACATCTGTGGGATGATTCAGAACATAATGGACCCTTAACAGGGTAACAGAAATCCAAATAAATGTCAGTACACTGGTGGAATCGTTACCTGCCAGGAGGGGTGCTGTAAAGGGGGCACCCTGAGAGACTAGGGGTCACTAAAAATTGGTTGAGGGCCTAGTACATTAGGGCCCAGAACTGACTCTCTTATTATGATTACAGCCCAGAGATCTCTTTATCCAATTGTTGGGTTCTTAAACTTTCGTGTGTTTGAGGTGATTCCCCGACTTGTTTTCTGAATTTAAAGGGAGGAATAGGACTAATGGGTCGTCCAGGAATGTCCGGAGAGGACGGAAGCCCCGTGAGTATCTTATTACCACTGTTTATATTGTATACTGTACAAGCGCAAACTACAGTACAATGACGTTACCATGTGTCACGATGGATACTAATATTTCTTGCTGTGGCCAGGGTGCAAGAGGTGAGCCCGGTATGAACGGAACTCAAGGACACCAAGGATGCCCTGGAAGAAGAGGCATCAAGGTACACGCTGCTAGGAACTTGATAATCTCGTGTTCTCTTCTCTACGAATTTACTTAGCTTTGACTGCTACAGATGGACAGTACATAGTTTAACCTTTTGTAAGCTGTCAAGCTGATATTCCAGGAATTCTCTTGCATGCAACAATCTAAACAAGCTAGTCTTCTTCCAACATCTGTATATACATAAAAACGAATCTCCATGAATTCACGCAGAAGTATAAAACGTTGCATTTGTCCCATTAAATCGTTAACTTTTTTTATTTTTATTTTTATTTGCAGGGGGCTATAGGATACACTGGGAACCGAGTAAGTACCGGGATGGCTTTTCTTTATCACCATGTTTGGGCAGAAACTGACTGTGTGTTATTTGATGCCTAACAGGGAGAAGATGGAGAGTTCGGTCTCACTGGGGTTGATGGTGAACAGGTGAGCTTCTATCCCTCAAATACAGCATACTGTATATACTTGAATTCTTGAACTTTGATCTTTTTAAATTCCATTACATAAAAGGCTTATAGAGTTACTGTAGCTAATCCTGGTCCAGCAGATCATTCATCATTTCCTAAATTAAAATTAAAGTAACTTCAATGATGTAGATTAAATAAAAGAAACAGGAGCAAATGTTTTACTGAGACAGGCTGCAAAGTGGCTAAATGTACAATAAAAAATAAAAAAAAACCTTGTTCATGACAAAACATCAGCAGCAACCTCATTTCCTCTCTCGTCTTCTCCGACTGCTGAGCATTCATCACCATCACCAGTACACTAATCAACAACCTGACCATCGGCCATTACCTGCACCTGTTTCTCACTGGTTCATGCCAGAAGTTAGATATTTTATTACACGTAAATGATTCATGGGTCACTTTGTGGCTTAACAAACCAAAACATTCCTCTGAAACTGCTCAGGGCCTGGACTAAAAAATGAGAGACAAAAATGACTATTCCTCAAGCCCATATTAAAAACAGAATGACATCAGGAGCTAGGGAGAATATCAAGAAATCAAGGGTGGCACGGTACTGTAGGTGTTAGCTTGGCAACTAGAATGCTGAGAGAGAGAGAGAGAGAGAGAGAGAGAGAGAGCTGCTGAGCCCCAAAGCAAGAGATGCATTATAAATTCTCTGATTCACTGTATCGATTTTCGGTCCTAAACAGGGTGAGCCTGGTGCAACCGGAGCGGCGGGACCGAAGGGAGATCCAGGACGTATAGTAAGTACAGTATGATATATAAAAAATGCTTTCATTTGGAACTCACTAAATGCTTACAGCATGAAAAGGTTCAGTTTAAATATAATAAATATTAATAAATATTCACATCATAATTCACTTTATCTGTGTTTTGTGTCTGTTTGCAGGGTGTAAAGGGTGTTAGAGGAGGTTCTGGCCCAAAGGGTGAACATGGTGTGAGAGGAGATCCTGTGAGTCCTTTAAAAGAATAAAATAAATAAATAAATAAATAAATAAATAATAATGGTTAAATAAAATATAATATATTCTTCTGAACCGTATTATTAATATTACCACAAATGCTCTTCCTTTGAATTGTTTTTTTTTTTTTAATGAGATTTTAATTTTAACGAGTATAACATTCAAATATACTTAACCACAACATGAACTGTTTAGAATAATTGACTTTTTTTAGGTAACTATTATAAAATGTAAATAATAATAATAATAATAATAATAGTATTAATAATAAAAAGCACATTGTTTTTTCAAGTAATAATTAGCAGTTAATCCTGTTTTTGGCCCTAAATATTGGTTAACAGGGAATACCTGGAGCAGACAGCAATGTGCGAGGTCCAAAGGGTGAGCTGGGGTACGCCGGGCTTCCTGTGAGTGTTTGTGTCTAATCAATCAGTCTTATAGAATCATACGTTTGCGTTATTATATGACAATATTAAAGGCAAAATCTAAACAAATCACCACTGATACAAATCTTTGTTTTAAAAAATGATAAACAGTGCAGCATTAAAAACTTACAACTCTCGACTATCCTCCTGTCAGGGTGACCAAGGCCCAGATGGAGCTCGGGGTCAACCTGGCGAGCGTGGCGAGGACGTAAGTACACTACAGCTGCGGCTTTAACGCGGCTTCTCCGCTAATGTACCGATGTTTAGTTAAAACATAACAGGACTTTTTTTTTTTTTTTTTTGCCTGGAGTGAGGTTTCGGCAGTGGAAGCGCATGATGGTCGTATCGGTGCTGTTGCCTGGGTCATGGGTTTTATTGCTCAGGAGAAAAGCATGCAACAGCAGGAAATATTTGCAGTGCAAACATAAATTCTGAGGAATTCTGAGGGAGTGGAGTGATGTCTCATTTCTTCTGCTTTACAGGGCTTTAATGGGAGGAAGGGACCACCAGGAATGCCGGTAATGCAGTTCATGATTTTAGCGTAAAACAATCTAATCTAATTTTATTTCATGCATTTCTATTTCATTTCACAGTGACTGCTAAACCATTATACTTTCATATTTTTTTTTTATTCCATCTGTACTATTCCTTCTTATTGTATTATACAGTATTTTGCATTATACTCCATTCCATTTTATCCCCTTTCACAGTGACCATTCTGCTTTAATTCCATTCTATTCATTATCTTTATTCTATTCTCCTCCAAGATCTTGTACACATTTTCCATTAGATGAGTTTTACTGTCCTGTTTAACCAAATGTCCCAAAACTGCGATCACATGACCATCACGTTTCCATTATCTGAGAGCAAATGTCTTCTGACGGATTTTCCTTAACATGTATCTTTTTAACATATAACATATGCTTTTTTAACATCCATCACTTTTCCCTCCTACTGTATAAATTCCAAAATCATATGAAGGATTAATATATTTTAGGGTCCTACCTCCACTGAACAAGGAGAACCTGGAAGTATGGGGCCTGCTGGACATCCAGGGTTGAGGGTAGGAGCTCAAAGTAATCTTAAAACATACACATAACACTGCTTTTCCTGGACATGTTGCATTTATCATAATGTTACTTCAATGCACAAACCTACAGATACACAATAATAACATCATCGTCACTGTCCTTGTGTCCTTTGACAGTCATAATGTCTCTCTGTCTCTCTCGGTCAGGGTCCTCCTGGGAGAAATGGAGGGAAAGGAGAGAAAGGTGATCAAGGTCACCCTGGAGTTCTGGTAGGGCCAAGCTGCTCCTACTGTATAATATCTGTATTAATATAAATATTATAGAAAAATAATCAATATTAGCACCAGTTGATCACACCATCCTGTGGTTCGTTATTTTTTTCTCTAGAGGGTTGATTTTACCCATTACACATTCGAAAAACAAAATCAGACTAACAATCCTAAGCTTTTTTTTTATGTAATATGTCGAAGCTAAACTGCAGAATTAATATGTTTAAAGAATACTGTACATATGAATAGATATATCTTTTCTAAAATTTCATAAAAGAAATGTATATTCTAGAAAATACGTTATTTCCGATTGTAGTGGTTTACTTTAACATGGTGACTGCTTTATCTTGATTAGCTTCTTCTTCCTGATTGTACACTACTATTCAAAAGTTTGTACACCCCTTTTAACTCCATGGTCGTTCCTGATTTTTTATTTCTTTCTACACTGTAAAGCGATTCTGAACGTGCTTATCCAAAACACACAATGATCCCCTCTGAACAGTTGATATTGAGATGTATATCTGCTGCTTCCGCTCTGTAAAGCTTCATAACGGCTCTAATCTGAGGTGCTGGTTGTTAATTGGGGGTTTCTGAGGCTGCGACTCTAACTGAACTTCTCCTCTGCAGCAGAGCTAACGTTCTGGTCTTCATGAGAGACAGTCTCATCATGGAGCTTGATGGGCTTTACAAACACACTCGAGGGTTGTTTGCTGTAAAAATCACGGAACAGTTAAATTGCGTGTTGTTTCGTTCAGGTTTAAAGACAAATAAAAGCTTCTGACTAATATTTTTTTTTTGGCCAAGCAGCCATAGTGGAAGCAGATGGGAGCAGACTTGTTTTTTGTTTATATAACATTAAGGCTGTTCTTTGGAATCATAAACACACCTTAGTATCGTTTGGTCATTAGTATAATAATATGTTCTTAGCTTATTTTGCATGAACAGAGGTTTGCTTTAGAACAGATTATTTATCATCATCAGGGCCAACAGTCGGTCCTCAGTGCGGCCCACACTTACTAGATGTCCACAATGACAAATCTACAGTTTAAACTCCTTTGGCTATTTATTTTCTGTGATATTGCTCAGTAGGCGCAAATTACAACATAAATGGAATAAAAATAAGCATTAAATAGAAAACACTATAGTTCATTTCAAATGAAGACAATGTCAGCATTATATTTTGCCTCGGACCATTGTTGCGCTTTGTCTAAAACAGGCAACTCTTACTTTCAAGTTATTCCCTTTCAGATTCATTTTTAAGTCAGAAAGCCAATGCTATAAGGAATGGGATATACTTAATCCCTCATGTTCGATTCCATTGTAAAGTTTTTAAATAAAGCTATTTAGGATTAAAAAAATAAAATAAAAAAAAACTCAAAAGTTTTAAGTTTTAAAATTGTAACAAAATCTGAAAGAAAAAAATAAGATCAAATTGGGATATTTGTAAACTCCTGACACTTACAGAATAGCAATATTAATGGAATATATTGTGAGAATACTGTATCGGGTGAGGACTGGTGATTCCCATCCCTAGTTATTTGCAGTTAAACTTTTATCATTTGCCCCGGGAGGTTTGTTAGAGTAGTGTGTAATATGCAGTGCTCCATAAATCCGTCTCAGCAGCTGCATTGCTAAAATCTGGACTTCTTATCGTCACAAACAACTCCGTAAGTTTGAGGCATTTACCTCTAGCGCCTTCCTCTTCCGTAGCACGGCCTTTTCACCACGAGTTTGTCGTCTTTTTTGATTAACTGCTAACTCCGCCATCTTGTCTAACTCTAAACCGTTTGACCCGAATGGAACCAGTTGGCCCATACTGTATGGGATCTCAGAGGGCCGCACTCACTATGGTAACACACAAGCACGTTAGTGTACAGGTATGTGAGCATGCGGCTCAGATCTACAGCGCAACAACTTGCTTCAGTTTAAGTTATACTTAACTAGCTTAAGCTATAACACTATTGTTATGTTTAGGGCGTTATGTTTAGGGCGTTATGTTATGTTTACTTCATTAAATATACACGACAATAAGCTTCAAGTTTGTGGCAAAAACGCCGTTATTTTCATATAATGGATAGATGTTATTTCCTTTTAAAAAGAAAACATTCCGGGAAAAAATGTGCGAGTTCTGATTTTTGATCTGCCAAGATACACACAGTGGGAAAAGGTTTATTTCCACTTTAGCTACAACCATCTGTATGCAAACATTTAGATTTTTCTTCATGGTTTGTCCTCAGGGCCTGTACGGTGCAGTCGGAGATAAAGGAGTCAAAGGAAACCCAGGACCGAGAGGGCCACGGGTAGGTCCATCCACCGTTTCTGTTGCCATAATATCAAGAAAGAAATGTATTGTTCTTACTGAAACAGACACTTTTAGATGGTCTTCAGAGAGGAAAACAAAACACAGTGAACGATAATTGAATATAATTTTCCACCGCTTGCACAGAAGCAGCGAAGCTTGACTTTTCAGTCTGTGGGTGCCAATAAGAAACCAGTAGTTAACAGTGACCTCGAGAATTTGATTCTTTAATATTATAGTAGAAATATAAGCTATCATGAAATAGACTGGCCTCTAACAAACAGAACTGGTATATTTCATTTGTTTAATCACATGAGACTGGTCAGATGAATAGCACAAGAACGTAGAATTAATTTCCAGTAGAAAAGATCCAAGTAAGAATAAAAATTAAGTACTAATATCTGGTACGAAGGGCGTTCAAGTCAAAGCAGGTCTTTAAATCATAGAATATCAGAAGAATAAAGATGACTTTTTTTGATGTAACGAGTAATCTAACGTGTTAAGGCCGCCATTTAACTACAGTACTCAGTTACTTGCTTATATTTTCAAAAAATCAATCCGCTATTCCAACAATTCATGTAATCCGTGAGCCAGACAGCAGTGATTCCATTAGTGCGTGTGTCATATAAGCCCCCCCCCCCCCCCCCCCGATAACCCGCCCCCTCTGTTATTCCTGCTGTTATACCCCTATCTCACCTATGCAGTTTGACTCGCGGTGACAAGCGGTATTAGTCTGTGAGCCGCTGCGAGTGACCGCCCGACGTTCCGCAAAGTTCTGCAAGGTCCGCGAGAAAGATGGAAACCTAATCACAGCGCCAAAAGCCGTGGTGAATCATGATCATCTCATGTCGACTAAACTAAAATCATCTCATCTACGCGGTTTTGCGCGGTGGCCGTAAGTACGGTTGTACTTACGGCCACCGCGCAAAACCGCGTAGATGAGATGATTTTAGTGATGATGGTAGAATAATTATAAAGGTCTTGACTAAAACAACATGCATGAGGAAGCACAAAGGAGTTTTCATTTTCTGCAATGGAAAAGTTCTCGAACTAGATACTTTTATCAGAAAATTAAAAAAATAACGTCCCCCAGCACTGTTCACTAGTGCTTGGACACCATCACTATGGTTAACACATCACCATCCAGGTAGAAAGTTTTCTCAGTCTAACGGAGCCATGACTAGACTGCCTACTTCCAATCTGAAACGCTGGCCTCCCAGGAACTCCTTTAATGTAGAAATGTCTTGGAGCGAGGTCAGGACTGTGCGGGGGACGTGGCAATAACTCCCAGCCGAGGCCCTGTAATGTCCTGTAATGTCGTCATTGACACGTTATCCAGCAATTTTCACGGTTCAGGCATTCCACTCACCGAATGTCCGGGGGAACGAGTCTCATCACTGCACTGTGTTTGAAGTCTTCTGTGAATGTCAACAGCTTTTACATATTTGTTCATGACGAGGCCCAGCTTGACTTGAACACTACTTGTATATTTGACTGTGAAGTACACAGTAAATCTTAAAAAAAAAAGTAAAAAAAAAAAAAAAAAACACTATAGCACAAAGTGCCAAATCAGTAATTACTCCATTATCCACAGTAGTCATTAAAATATTAATTAGCTGTTAAATTAACTGAAATAGGGCTATCTGAAAGGCAAATCTGAAATCTTGAGTCAAAATGATTCTCACAAACTCGACTATCCACATGAATTTTAGAATTTATTTGTAGCCCATTTCGCAATGTATATACCATCCATTCTTTTACTGAGCACATGCTCTCGAGCTGGCACGGACTGCACAAGTCCAAAAGCTGATCATCAGTGCTGGAAAATCTGATATAAAAAAAATAAATCAAAAGCAGAACAAAGACGAGCAGAATCTTGCACACTTTTATTTTATTGTATGTTTGTAGCCATTTTTTTTCCCCTTTTAATTTTAATTAATAATAATCATAATAATCCCATAATTACATCATCTCAGACTTTATACTGAACTGAAAGTATTTAAAGTTTATATGAAGTGTCCTAATGTGTTTTTTTCACTTCTTCTTCAGTGGATTTAACCCTTTAAAATGCTTTAAGCTCTTCTCAAACTGTGTGTGTGTGTGTTTCCTTCAGGGTCCGATAGGTGACACGGGAAATAAAGGTGACAACGGAATGGAGGGTTTCAGAGGACCACCGGTTAGTGTGCGCTCATTTTAAACTATTTAAATAGAGAGGTAGAACGAGAGAGACAAACTTTAGAGAATTGGAGGAGCACAGAGAGCGATATGCAGTGTAATAGTTTCAAGGAAACACATTGTGGACTATTTACTGTAGAACATCATCACAGGCTGTGTTTAAATGCAGTCGAATTTAAAACCTGTTTGAAAGTCCCTTTGCATAATGTTTTGTTTCTTTGTTTTCTACAGTAGTTTTCACCTCTCTATATGCACACAGTACTGTAGTAAAGCAGGGTGTTTTGTAGCGCTGAGAAAGATTTTCATGATCACAAATTCTTCACACCGCGAAAAGGTTTTTAGCCGGAGATCAGAAACGGCTCGTCTCTGTACTATTCAGAAAGAAGATGGATGTTAGTTGAACTGGTTAATTACTGATGATAAACTGTGCAAGGTTTAAAATGCTGGTTGTCACAATAATTACTAGAAAAGTAAAACTACTGAATGCTTTTCTGTTAAACAGGGCAACACTGGTGCAGACAATTACGGACCTCCAGGACGTAAAGGACATAAAGTACGGTTACATTTCCTGTTTTAAATTCCTAAGCATTATTATTATTATTATTATTATTATCATCATCAAAATTGTCAGTTTACTGTCTACTGCAAGCAAGATAAAGATTTTCTTTTGTATCTCTTTAAAAGTATTGGAACAGCAAATCCAACTATTAGTATATTATGTTTTTTTTTTTTTAGATCAAAAAATGAATATGAATCAAAATTTAAGCATCCCTCACCTGATATGCATACCAAATGATAAGACCATTTGTTTGAACTCACTTATTTTTCGAGTGATCAAAATTATTGGAACATTTGCCTGACTGGTGTTTTTCTGTTGTTGTCCAGGTTTAAACACCTAATAGCTCTGAATGTCTACTCTTGGTTGGAGCCCTGGCTTTTGCCAGCGGAAACGGCATTTGTTATTAAAAAGATAAACCAAAGTGAAGACCAGAGAGCCATTGCATAAGCATTTGCCATTGCATAAGCAGTGGGCATGTCTTATACAAACACTTCCTGTAAGGCAAGAAACCACGGGCTAAAAACGTGAATCACGTTATTTTCTCCATGGGAAGTGAGATCACGATTCCCTCACACCATTCTCGCTTTTTCAGCCAACATATTTACTGCACTCAAGTGGAAAAGATCATGGTGTCTACAGACTTTTAACTACTGTATACTAAAGTGCTGGAATTAAATGTCTGTTGCAAAACAAAATGGCTTTTCCTCAGTTTAGAACCCTGAAAGTGAATAAATGAAGATGAAAAAGTAAATAAAGAAATGACTAATAAATTGCATGTGCTCCATCATCATGTGTTAGTTTATATCATTATTATTATCAGGTAAATGTCATGCTGTTGGTTAGGTAGTTCAGGTTCACTGACACAAGTGAACTATTAATAATCATAACCCTGTTAGAATTGTACATGCGCCTCTATACACACACATATACACACACACACACACACACACATATTCTCTGGTCTGCCACTAAAGGTGCCATAAAAACTGTACGACACATTTAGATGTTTAAATCAGAAATTAAAAGCAAAAATCAATCAATCAACTCATATTTATCTTTTGCACTCAAATGCCGTCGCTGTAGAGCGAAAAACTAAGCACTAAGTGCTTTTGAACAGCACTTATTTTCTTTATAGATCTTGGAATTTCTTGCAAATGGTTCTGACCAGCTGACCACAGTAATCATTTTTGTCACTTGCAGGGAAACCCTGGTTTTCCTGGATATCCTGGTTTGCCGGTACATCTTTCCACTTCTTTTTTTTTTTTTTAATGATCAAAATCTGATTTGATCTTTTTTCCTGTTTTTCATTTAACACACCTAAAACAAGTTTCTTTTTCAATTATAGGGTGAAGATGGAAATAAAGGATCCAGGGGAGGAGGAGGACCCAAAGGACACCGGGGACGTCCGGTAAGGTCTCATAAACAAGTTATCACAGTAATTAATATTAGATGACCAATAATTCACTGATTTGTCTCAGAGAAATGACTTTCAAAGGAGTAAATAGTTATAGATTTGTATTGCTGTGAGTAGGGGAACAGCGGAAACCGGGGACCTCCTGGAGAACCTGGAGATAATGGGATGATTGGACCTCAGGTCGGTAACTCCTGCTGATAATTGGTTGAATTGACAAAAGTATCATTGTTACATAAAACATATTGAAAACAGGAGATGACACTATTTTTCATTACTTTCTTTTGTCCCAAAAGCATAACAGCTCACAGTTAGACAGCATCTTTGTTCAGGCATTTCAGAATTTTTTATTTGTATACCGCTTTTAACAGTAGTTATTGTTGCAAAGTAGCTGTACAGAAATAAATATTTATTACATCATTTTTATATGCATTGATCTGCTTGCGACTACACGGGTGTACTATCATATAAAATTGTGAAATCTTCAGTACTGTAAATGTGTCAAATACCTAATCTTCTTACAAAATATTATTCATTTTCACTGTCTACATTTTATCCATCAATTATTAATGGCTGATCTAAAATACTTTATGAAATAACCTTTTCTACTTTAGGGTCCTAAAGGATCACCAGGAACCAGCGTGAAAACCGTAGGTTCTTATAGTTCACCTTTGATTGTCCAGCCATCTACAAACCATGAGCAGTTACATTCTGTTTAATGACACAAGCGCTTTGCTTTGTTCTGTCTTGTAGGAATGTGGACTAGTGAATTATGTGCGTGAAAACTGTGGTAAGTGAAAACTGCAGTAATAATACCACGGGATTACTACCGTATCTTTTTGTCTTTACACATGTTTAGCTATTAAAATGTTAAATGAGAATATACAAAATATAACGAGCATGGTGATCATTCTGATCTGTGTTTCAGTAACTAGTTTCAAAACTATTTATTATTCATTGTAAATGGTTCTGTGTTTCAGCACAAATAAACATTCAGTTTCAATCATTCTAAACTTTCTATGTTTCCCCCCCCCCTAACAGCCTGCTGTGCAGGTAAGACCACAATCTCTCTTTCTCTATCTCCGATTTATAATCATGTCATAGGTCTTCCTGTACATCCGGCTTTCTGTCTGTCCATCCCTTTGCTTGTGCAATACAACCATACGTCCAAATATTGATCCATCTATACAGCAATCTGTCCATCTTTCTATCTCTCTGTCTACTTATGGTCCAACATCTCATTAATCCATCTATCCATCCATCTGTTTATCTGTACATCCATCTAGCCCTTACATTTACCTTTTATGGAGTTTAGTGGGCTTTGTTAAATCCAATTTATCTGTACTGTAAACATGTTTCGTAACAAGACTAGCATTCAACATACACAATGCATGAGGACTAATACACTCAGCAACAGATTCAGTAATCTGAGAGCATCTTATAGTTTAGAACAGCAGTGAAAACATTTACAAACAACTCAACTGGATGGTTGATGAATGTTGCGAGTCACAGTAGAAACATTAGAAATGTAGCTGAAGCATTTCAATTTTTTGAAAAAAAGGTCGGCCAAAAACCGCAGCATTGGATACCATTTTTCAACGTTATACTGTCTCACTTCAAACAGCAATCATTTTAAATTCTAATTATTCATTTTTTTTGTACGAGTGTTGATACAAGATATGGTGTAAGCTTCTTGAAGCATATGACCTGTAAACATTGTTGCTTAAAGTGTTTTTTTGGGTAAAAACTTAAATAGCAAAAAAAAAACAAAAAAACTGTAGTGTCCGTAACCATGTCAAATACGTGTTGCAATACAAATGCAGTTTTGCACTTTTAGAATAATATACTTTTTCAGGTTTATGTATTTTTATGTGAAATCTAAATTGACAAAGTTTCATCTGAAGATCATTGAAAGATTTGAATAATAATAATAATAATAATAAAAACGTTTCAGACACTACGAAGGGCATGGAATTGTTTTTAACAAATGTGTTTCTTTTTTATCTGATGTAAATATAAATGTGTGGCATATTTACAAAATAAAAAAGCATGAATTGGGAGATAAGAAGCATTAAGTATTATGAAAAATGGTCTTATCGATTCTATCTGAAAATTCAGTTTTTCACCTAGGTGAGACACGTTTTTTTTAGCACGCACACAATGTCTTGGCCGTATAGAAAAGCTGGTGTTAGAGCTAAACATGTTGCAGTTATACTGTAAGAGTGTTAACCTGCACGTAAAAAGCAATTTGAAGCAAATAATTCCTAAACAGCACTTAGTTCGACCGAGCAATCGGATTGGATGAGTGGTGTAATCGATATTGCACTATTACACTAGGACGTTAAACTATATGTATCGCAGATGCCCTAATAAGTGTTAATTACACTAACTGTTGGTCTGCAATACTGAGGAGAGAGCAGCTGCCTGCCAAAATCCACATTAGAAACCAGACACAGAAGCACTTCCAGCAAGAAAACACATCTGGTAACGTTATGTCATCTTAAACAACACTTAGTCTACTTAATAGTTGCTTCTAAGTCGTTCAAAATTGACCCTGTGTTGTTTTATTATTTTTAGAAATTGGTTTATAAAAAGGCTAAATCCCAATTCCTGAATTTTAATCCTGAATCTAGGGCACTATTTCATATGCTGAACAAGCACACTAGTTTTCCACTTACCTCTTCCTAGGATTCTACCCAGATATTCTAAATTGTAAAACAAATGTAAAGATAAACTTATAGGATTTACAGGAGTGTCCACCACCTGCATGGTTTATTCTCCTCACCTTTTGGTTATATAGTGCCAGTAAGAATTTAAAACTACTTTCACTTGCTAAATGTCTGGTGGCCACTTCACCATTCACGGTTGGTGTAGAAGAATGTGTGTTGGTCAAAGAAAGAACCAAATCATAATCTATTGATAATAAATGGTGTTTGTGTAATTCTTGTATAAAAGCACACGTGGGAGTGCTGTTGTGCTCAATATCAGCACTTCCTTTCGTGTTATATTGCTTAATCAAATGAACGTTTTTTAAAATTTTGCATGATTTATTATCTTTTTTTTTTTTTTTTTACATTTCGGGAACATCAAAGTCTTACCTTCCTAGAACCCATAATAAAATTTATAATAGCACCATGTTTAAGCTGTTTATACTCCATCATTCATCCTTATTGTATGAAATTTTCCTTGTTGTATTTAGGTCACACCCAGTGTCCAGGTTACCCTACGGAGCTAGTGATTGCTATGGACATGTCCTCTGATGTAACTCCGAATGCATTTAATAAGATGCGCTCTACAGCCATGTCTCTGCTGGAGGACATCGAAATTGCTGAGACTAACTGTCCAGTGGGAGCTCGAGTTTCCGTTGTGGCTTACAACAGTTATACCAGTTATCTGATCCGCTTCTCGGACTACAATCGGAAGAGGCAGCTGCTGGAGGCGGTCAGGGGAATCTCTCTGCTGCGCACCAGGAACCGGCGCAACATCGGAGAGGCCATGCGCTTCGTCGCCGAGAACGTCTTCAAACACGTCCGAAACGGCAAACTCGTCAGGAAGGTGGCCGTATTTCTGACGAACGGGGACTCACAGGACACCTCAGCCATCGACTCTGCCATGATGAAGTACAAGGCTTTAGATATCAATCTGGGGGTCATCACCTTCAACGATGCTCCAAATATCCTCCGCGCCGTCCAGGTAAGAAAACGTTATAGGGTGGAAAGTTTGTGCATACATGCTAGAGCACACACAACCATCCTATGAGCTCAAGGACTCATAGTTCCATGTTTGTGTCAACAATTTGAGGAAGAAACACATATTGGTGTCATTTTCAAGTATGTGTGAACATATTCACAGTAACGTTATGTGGCAATAAAATGAAGTCAGCTGACGACCTGAATGTACTGAATCACCAGATTATAACTTCTACTGTATGTAGTTGTTCTTTCCTGATGGCACAGGTATACTGTATTCCAGGATTCAAAGTGTGAAAGTTCAAGTTCAAGTAGGCTTTATTGTCACTTCAACCATATACACTTAGTACACAGTGAAACGAAACAACGTTCCTCCAGGACCAAGGTGCAACATAAATTTACAACATAGATTAACACAAAAACTAAGCTAGCTAACTAAGAGACCTAGTTAGCTTGCTAGTGGAGACAAGACAGACTGTCCTGACAACATAAATTTACAACATAAATTAACAAAAACTAAAAAAAAAAAAAATTAGCACCACACTGTGCATTATAATCAAAGTCCATGAAATATTGGAGCGTGCAACTTTATTTTTTCCAGGAAGTGTTTGCATGATCAATTTTTTTTTTTACTTCTCAGGCTGACGAAACAAGAAGTTTCAAGGTTTTTAATGATGGGGAAGCCAGACGGATTAAAGACTGTGTCATCTGTTTTGGTAAATTGCAACCATATTAAAACAAAACCCTAACACAATCACAATGTCACATTGCACTCATTTTATTTCAATCACATAAGAACTTCACCACTTCTCTCTCTGCAGATCGATGCAACCCAGACCAGACGTGTGACGTAATCCTAAACCCTGAGCCTGAGGAGTTGGACGTGGACCTAACCATAATGATGGACTCCTCTTATGATATTCAGGCTCATCAATACTCTGGCGTGAAGGAGCTCTTGGCTTCTGTCCTGGATGTAATAGATGTGAGTAACGAACCGACCCAAGAGGACGGAAAGGCCAGGATCGGTGTGTACCAGCAAAGCTCCACTTACCCCAACTCCTACGTTAAGGAAGTGCTCGGACTCAGCACGCTCAAAGACCGTTCCCTGATCAAGAGACACATTTCCAAAAACATGCAACAAGCCGGCGGTTCTCCACGTCTCGATTCGGCTCTGGACTGGATGGTGACCAACGTCCTCCTGGAAGCACAGGCACCGAGGAAGAAGCGAATGGTCCTGAACATCCTCGGTGAAGAATCTGGGAGATTCGTGGACAAGGAAGAGCTGAAATACGTCTCTACGCTTTCTCAGTGTAATGATATCGTGATGGTCACGCTGACTGTAGGAGAAAAATTCGATTGGAAGCAGGTGGAAGGTCTGAGCACATCGCCAGTGGAGAAACACCATATACCCCTGGGACAGCTGGGGCTCAAGGACCGAGAGTATGCTCAGAAATATTTACGAGCCTTTCTACGCTTGCTCACCAGTAAGAAACATCTCCATAGATCTGTGTATTTAGGTTCAGCTCAAAAGATGCAGCAATATTGACCTGTATATATTTAGTGGTTTAATTTCTGCACTAATCCTTAAGCCCCGCCCCGAAAAGGTTAAAACAGAAATATAGAACTGATAAGGCAGTTTGCTTTTGAGCTGTCTAATGCAATACGATGTAGTTGAGGCTTATATACAGAAATATACACATATTGTATGAGGGAGGGTGAATCAAAAATGTTCTCCCCCGTTTCCTCCGGGTACTCCGGTTTCCTCCCACAGTCCAAAGACATGTTGGTTAGGTTAATTGGCGCTCCCAAATTGGCCGTAGTGTGTGAATGAGTGAGTGTACGTGTGTGTGCCCTGCGATGGATTGGAACCTTGTCCAGGTTGTACTCCGCCTTGTGCCCCAAGACTCCTGGGACAGGCTCCAGGCCCCCCGTAACCCTGAATACAGGATTAAGCGGTATAGATGAGTGAGTGAGATTTTTTCGCGAAGAAGTGTGTTTGAATGGATAGACAAGTCCAGGGAAGGTCGCAGAAGTGTTAGCCATCAAAAGGACGAAGATTCACTTCTGATGAAGAAGTGAAGACAGCGGTGCATTCGTCGCTCCCAGCTCGGCCTACAACATTTTAATGAGGGAACATGAGAGCTTGTTGACAGATGGACAAAGTGTATTGACAAAAGATCCCCAGGTGACACTGTAGCCTTCCGCAGCGGGAGCCTGGAGAGAGCTGACTGGCCGAGCACTATCCGTTGTGTGGGAGGGGAGGCACCTACTGTAGCACTCTCACATCAATCACGGGCATCTGAGAGCTCACGCAAGCAGAAGGAACGGATAGTGCTGTCCTCCGTGTGCGTTATGCCGCTCCCAACGGTGCATGAGCGAGCAGTTTTGAAAAAAATGCAGTCGGCTGGTATCACGTGGTTCGGAGGAAAAACGTGACGGTCTTCGCCCCTCCCTGACTGATAGTAGCTTTAATGTGCGAGTCCCCTTGTGATGGGTGGGAATTGGATACGACTAAATTAGGTAGAAAAAGTGGAGAAAAAAAAGATGTATATTTAAAGTCATCACTTACTCAAATTGTTCAGTACGAAACCTTTTTTGCGCACCTTTTTTGTGATGCCACATTTTCTGAGCTCCTACATTCACTTACCTGGGTAGCACTGGAAGGCGGCACCTTCCAGACGGTTCAAGCTCCACCTTTGGGTCCATAGGCATAGGACTTGCATGTTCTCCCAGTGCTTGGTTGGTTTCCTACAAAGACATTACAGGGTAGGCTAATTGGCATTTACAAATTGGCACCCTGTCCAGTGCATACCCCACCTAGTGCCCCAAGTCTCCTGGGATAGGCTTCATGCTTCCCGCAACCCTGTATAGGACAAGCACTATACAGAATGAGTGAGTGAGTAGCACAGGAGTTCACGCAGCTACTTACTCTGATCGATATCAGACAAAATAACAGACTCTTTGTTTTAATTAATTTCAGCCAATCGTGTACAAACTGTAACGAGACCTAGCACATTGCGATCAGTAACTGAGATCCTAGATTTTTTTGTTCGCCATAGAAATCTCATTTTGTTACTTTTTTGCCTGATTACAGGAGATTTCTTCCCCAAACCGTCTTCTCTGAACGACGAGTGCAGCACATTTGTTCAGAGAAAGGATAACCAACTGCCTGCTGTTCATCCAACAGAAAGGTAAACCGTTTTTGATACAATGCAATCTATTCTACTCTCCTCATACAGTAAGTCGCGATAGCAGAAATACTCAAATCTGGTCAAAAGTGATGCTTTATGCCTGTTCGGCACACGGCAGACGCTCTTCACACGAGTAATAAAGTGATCATTTTATTATCTTATTCTTCTACATGTCAGACATGACCTATTCGAGACAACCGAGGAGTTCACTATGGCAACTCAGCCTGTGACCGAGACCTACACCGAAGCGAGTGCAGAGATCTATGAGGACAACGTGGCACCGCCTCCCCAAGTGTTCACGGAGGTATATACAGAAACGTACACGGAGGTGTACACAGAGAAATACACCGAAGTCGTTACGTTGCGTCCGGAAATATACACCGAGATATTTACTGACGTATACGAGGACGTTTATGTGAACGAATATCGGGACCAAGAGGCGAACGAACAGACTGAAGTGGACCGCAAAGTGACGGCAGAGAAGAGCGAGACGGCTGAGAAGAAGGACGAGAAGCAGTCAGAGCCATCAGAGGGTGTGTTCGACTGTTTAATACATTTTTTGATTGGCCAGGAGGCATTGATCAGTCCCTTCTTGTGTTTATTAGTACTCAATCTATAGTTACTACACATCATTACGGTATCAGTCTGCTAAAGCACACAAGTCTAATTTACTGCTTTGCACACGTTCTGTTATTTGCGTTTCAGCCCGGTGCTTGCTCGGCAAGGACACGGGGAGGGTGTGTTCGGATTACCAGACCCGATGGTACTACGACCAAAACACTCAGAAATGCACGTTCTTCTGGTACGGCGGGTGTGACGGGAACGACAACCGCTTTATAACGGAAACAGAGTGCGAGGAGACGTGTGGGGCATTACGTGAGTCTGCCGTGCTTCTGTTATTGTCTACCTAAAAAAATATTTAAAACAAAATCAGATCACATTTAATACACTAACATTCATTTTTCTAACAGGGACTCAGGTTTTTCTCAAAGATGAACCAGCAAACACCACAGGTATTGAATAAATAAATAAATCCCACAATATCAAAGAATAGTTGGGTTGATGTTTCGATGATGTGTCGATTCAGCTACACATCTTTTTTTTTTTTTTTTTTGGAAATGTATGTATCGCCACACTGACTCCAACATTATGATTTTTTTTTTTGTTCAAATTTATATATGTACTGTATATGCATTTGAGGTTATAAAATGTTGCAGTTATTTTATAATCCTCAGCATCCTGTGAAGTAGGAGTGAATTATGTGAATAATTCCTTGGTTTGCAAAAAACAAAAAAACAAACAAAAAAAAAGTAACAATTGGGAATATATATATATAAATATATATATATATATATATATATATATTTTTTTTTGCTAGTGGTAACAAAAAGTGGAAGAGGTATCAAAGTACAAACAAACCTACTGTATACTACAACAGAATTACTGGTAAAAATCTTTATCCTGTTTGCATTAGAGTACCATTCAAATGAGGGTTACGCAACAGAAAATCTTTGAATGATTGAATGTTCGTCCCTTAGTTATTGCAATACACAGAACAATATGAGAGATTTTAGTGATCTCAAGAAGGGAGAAAAACCTTTAGGTTTTAACTGAACCTGTAAAGGATCTCTTTTCATGTAAGGACATGTAAGGAGAAAAAAATCAAACGGGAAAAAGAAAGAATTAAATCTTTTTACAAGATCTCACAAAACCTCAGAGGGCTCATGTGCCTATCAATTAGATTGTTGTTAATGATGAAGACAATTTTCCTACCATTTAAATTTTTTCTCTAAAAAAATCACTAAGAAAATTATCCTAATTATTAACAATTTGATTTTAAGAATACCTTCAAACAACATTAATTAAACTGTGCTAAACCACGCACAAGAATCCCGCTGTAGGATTGGCTCGCATTTCACCCTCAGTGTAGATCTAACCAATCATATACGAGACTGAGATCTTCTAACCAGAACCCAACCCTAACACAGAAGGAGGGATTTGTTGGGGAAATAAAAATTATGAAATGTAACTCTGACCTCACCTAAGCTTGCTAACAGATTTACAGTCATATTTTGTTTATTTTATTTACAGAGAAATAAATAAAAACAAAGAGTAATCCTAAAGACAACCAAAAAACATAGATGTGACTTTAGAAATTGTCTAGCAGTGATGCATCTTGATCAGGACTTCCTCCCCGGTCAGGGATGAACTATTGTGTTATTTAAACGGTGTTCACTTACATGTAATCTCCAGAAACAGTAGACGTAGTAACTGTTGCATTTCTCTCCGCTCAGACGTCTGCCAGCTCGCTGAGGACATGGGCAAGTGTTTCAACTTCATGCTGAAATGGCGCTACGATGCGTCTAAGCGAGAGTGCAGCCGCTTCTGGTACGGAGGCTGCGAG
The DNA here is from genome assembly GCA_030347435.1 of Clarias fuscus. Taxonomy (NCBI): domain Eukaryota; kingdom Metazoa; phylum Chordata; class Actinopteri; order Siluriformes; family Clariidae; genus Clarias; species Clarias fuscus. The sequence goes on from CM059211.1 coordinate 37,479,036, forward strand.
GGCAACGAGAACAGGTTCGACACGCAGGAGGAGTGTGAAGCTCGCTGTCTGAGAACCAAGAAGAAGCTCTGAACGCACGGCACTGCAACAACATCCGCTTCGTTTTACGGGCGTTAATTTAATTGATTCGTTTTTTCGAGAACTTTTACAAATGTAGTATTTTTCCTATGTTTCCTGATTAACACCAGGGCAGCACGGAGCAGGAATCAGTAATAAACCCAGTTTTATTCACTGCCTGTATGAACAGAAGCGACAGAACATTATTACATATTTCATTCAAAACAATATGACTGAGATTAAATATAATTGGTAACATATTATATATATATATATATATATATTATATAAGAAACCGTTTTAAGCCTGATGTAGTGATTTCTCTGATTTACTGAACCCTGAATCATCACCAATGTGCCCTTGTGAAAGTTTATGATGGTTTGGTGTGTATAAAGAAAATTTACTTCACTCTTCAGCTGTGGCTCATTTTTGTTATGACTGGAGTTTTTCAGTCATGTGTCTGGTGTTAAAAAGTCGCATGACAAATAAATAAATAAAATGAATAATATACATTATATACACATGAGATGTGCCCGAGACTTCGTTAACGTGGAATTTAATTGCACATTAATAAGCGCTCATTTAAAAAAATGTACAGTGCCATCAGTTACGTTTTGGAATGAGCTAAAATGTTCATGTGTTACCGTCAAGTGTGTGGAATGAAGGTGCTTTGATCGTGTTTATTAAGTGGATTTCAATTGCACACTCATAAGCACGTATTAAAAGAAAATGTACAGCGCCACCTGTTGAATTTTGTGATGAACTGATTTTTCCAAGGTCTTTTTTTTTATTTTTATTTTTTTTATGATGAAACATCAAGCTCGGCCAAATACACCTATGGAAACGGCATTAAAATTTGTTCAGTAGTTTTTAGGTGAAGTGTGCACAAACAAACAGACAGACAGACAAAAAAAAAAAAAACATGTTGATGTGCATGTGAGTACACACACACACACACACACACACACACATGATATTACTAATATATTAATATAATATACATCATATTATTTTTTCTTTTCCTGAAGTGTATTTTGGCCAACACTGTTTAATATTCCACAAAATACAGTATATGTGTAGAACTGCTTTTGAACAGATCACTGCCAGTTTTAATCACAGTCAGGAATATTAATACACAAACATTCACTGGTAATTAATACTTATAATTAATATTAATCTGTTTTTTTTTTAAAGAAAGAAAAACATATATGCACCCCTCAGACAAATAGCTTTGACTTATAAAATAAAATTACATAAAGAATCCACTCTGAATTAAAGATGCAAGAAAATGCGCATAAAATATTTACACTCACTTCTCACAGCTTTGTGGCGGTCAAAGACACTTGCGCAGGTGAAAGCTGCAACCAATTTGCGCATAAAATACTCAAAAAGAAGCGCGGTGAGCTTACAACGGTTAATTTCAGCTCGTTGTTTCCTTTTTTTTTTTTTTTTTTACTTTTATCAACAAATTATCTCTTAGCTAATGTTATATTTAAACATTAAAACGCATTACCTGTTATTTAACTCGCTCTAAGCAGGAATAATGCGATTTAATGAAGGAATCAGCGTGCCGTATTCCTGTTGCTCCCAAGTGCTGCAAAACCGTCACTACGGCAATGAAGCGCTATTTACGGCACAGGATTTTAAAAGTTAAATTTTTACACTTTTTTTTTTAATTAAAGAAATATATACTGGAATTGTCAAACAATATCAAACGATCTGATACTTCATCACTTTCAGAGTTGAATTTCCTTTTTTAAAAGTTATTTTTCTTTAGACTTCAATGCAAAAATGAGTAATGAACACAGTCATTTTTACATAAATAAATGCTCCCTCAGTAAAGAATACAACATTATCCATCATGCTGCTATAGGAAATTAATCAACTACAGAGTATGTGTGAGGATGCAGAGCTAACCTTATTAATCCTTGTCTATCACAGCCGCACGGTGTAGAGCAGTGTGTTAACGCGCTCTTGTTTGGCCACCAGTGTGTTGTACTGTACGTATCCGAGGAGCTCTTTGCTTAATGTCGGCCGTGTATTTTTAAGTGAGACAGTTAACCATCAAAGAACATGTTTTTCTAGTGGAGCACATTTTTTAATTCGGCCAAAAACACAGATTTAGTTCATTTCACGCCAGCTTTTCCGGGGGGGGGGGGGGGGGGGGGGGCAGGAATACCACACAATACTGTGCAAGATTTAATACAGAAATACACGAGTAAGAATAATAATGAGTTTCATTAAATGAATATTTTCCCATAACCTGCTCTACACGGCCACTGCGGAGGTCCTTTTTAAATGCATGTCATAAAAATAGGAATAAGTACTTGTCATTGACAGGAAAAGAGTGTTTAGAAATAGTTAAAAGGTTAAAGCTATAAATAATCTGCTGATCTTTAATGTAATGAGTGATGTTATTATTATTTCAGGTTGAAGCCCACATACATTCTGTAAGGCGGAGTATCTTACGCCTTGTCTACACTAGGTTCTTCCATCATCGGCCAAATGCGCTCGCTGTTCAGTGATCGGAGAGTGAAAAAAGTAGATCAGATAAAGACTACGTTTTGTCTAAATTCACTTATACAACTTCAGCGCTGTTATTTCAGCGGTGAAAATATAAACTCCAAGTAATCCAAGTGAAAAATAGTCAGTTTAGCTTTTCTAATTCATATCTATTGGTGCAGGCGTTTGTTTCCATTAAGCAAATAGCACATTTTATACTCTTGATAAGGTGAGAAATAAAATAAAAAAAGATGGCAACATGAGTGGGAAACCAAGACATTTGCATTCAGTACAGGACAAAGTAGATGTGATAAGGAGGAGAGAACATCAGAAAGAAAAGGGATTAATTAGCAGACTAAGAATTTGACACAGCAACCTCAATAGAGCTCGATGTATCGTAAGTAAACACCCAACGGGACTCTGTGAGGAATGCCAGTGAGACTGTTGAGCATGTGCTGCTCTCGTGCAGGAAATATATGCAGCAGGGGCTAGATATGGTGGCACAGCTCCAGCATACTAGGGGACTAGGGAGAGTAGAAGGCGATTATAGGAGTCTTTTGGAATGGGGCATCACCGATCAGGGAAGGACGCATTTAATGTTGTTTTTGAGGACGACTGGGCTGGAAAGTTGATTTTAAAGGACAGGTAAGCTGAGGAGAGAGAGATCTGTACTGTAAGTGGTGGTGGTGATGCAACTTACAGAACTTCAACTAGATGCTGAGCGGTGCTGAAAGAGAAACATGTTGAGAGAAAAAAGAGCGTGCAGGGGGAAAAAAAAAGAGAGACAAAGACACAGATCAAGTCTAGACAAGATCAGGTAAGGATGCAGTAGATGTTTTTTTGAAGAAGGCTGGACTGAGAGAATGAGACCTACAGTTGGCAGTGATGTGAGGAATGTGATCTTAAAAGATGGAATAAAAGTTATAGCATTACCTCAGACTGTTACAAGGCACTGACACTGGAGACTCCTTCGATACAACTTTAATCATCAAAGATTATACTGTAAAAAAAAAAAAACTGTGGAGCAAACACAAGTGGTGCAAGTTATTCACTGTCAAAGCGATAATGTGTTATAAACCTTTACTAATGTCAGAGCTGCTGTTGTAGAAAATAAATCATCCCTGTGTGTCAAATCTGGATTTAAACGTCAAAGTTAACAGATACACTTCACTGGAATGAGACGCACCTGGCTCTTTCAAATCCTGAAGGCAAAACAGTTTCACCTTGATTGTGTTTCATGTGGTGCGATACAAAATCTGTAATATAGAGAAAATGGTAAAAAGTAATATTGCAATTAATTCAACAAGCAATACAAAGAAAGTGCAGAGATTACACACACGATGCAATTTCACTCTGATTTATACACCTAAACTGATATTAGTGATAAAAAAAATTTAAAAAAAAACACAGCGCAGGGATTTCTATTGTTAGCAGAAATCAATTAATACACACGTCATCTTTTTCTTTCATTTTTGCCATACAAAAATGTATAAGATTATAAAAAGTGATCCCTTCACATCTCACTGAAAGTCAATGTTAATTAATGTTCCCGTTATGAAGTTCTCGTTAGCAAGTCCTGGATTATTGCTGATGTGAAATCTTTTCAGCCCTTGGTGAAAGTAAAGGTTCATTTCCCCCAGAGGAGATCCTGGCGTCTGTGAGATACCCGGGTGGACGTCCTTGAGAGGCGTGTCCTTTAGCGCAGGAGTGTTTCAGTACGGATCAAGATAGCAGCTCCATAATTACCTTGTCTTCTCTTCCTTTTCACACATCATCACACTTTTTTTTTCTTTTTTTTTTCACAGTGGATTTTTTTTTTTTTTTTTTTTTTTTACTGATGAGTTACAGGGATGTAGTGTAGGAATAAAAATTGTTAAATTATAATAATCATGGAAAGAAGACATTAGGGGATCATTGGCCTGTAGTTCAGACAGTTTCAGAAATATGACAGTGATGATATAAAAATCTACACACATGCAAATTTGTACATATTAATCATCTTAGAAAATGTCATTTTATTTTGAATTTTATTCAATTTTCTGTAAACCCATAGTAACTCGATATAAAACCGGCAGAATCCTCTCTTCTTGCAAACTGAGATTCAGCACAGTGCAACACATCACCCCATTTTCAAGCACATTATTGAGCAATAAAACACGCTGTTATAGGAAATTAATCGCCTACGGTACATTACCGTTACAGCCCACCGAGTTATTATTCACCAATAACAAGACATTCTGAAGGATTTCATTCTTTTTATGCAACAGAAATTTGCCGGCTCTTACACTTTTTCCTTTACTAAATCGTTACTTTCCTTACTTTTTATAATCACCGCAACATCAATAAAACATTGTATCTCCTCTCTATCTCTTGTGTTACAGCAGCTCTGAATAAACAGTCGTTCCGTCGCCAGCCTTTCTTCTTTATTGTCTCTTGTCTCAGAGTAGCACAAGAGGGAATCTGCATGTCACACCATCCCTAATCATGTTCCCTAGATTGGCATTGGATCTGGATTGAATGTGTCCTAAAAATGTAGGGACTGGGCTGATACTGGAGACTCGCTCTTAAATGTTAATGTAACATGTCCTTACAGAAAACCTCACGTCACCATTTGTGTCTTTTAAAAATCTTTTTTTATCTTGTCCCTAAAGAAGTAGTTGCTTATAGAATCGCCAGGATAATATTAACCTGTGACCGGCAGCCTCGTTGCTGTCAGAGCTGCTTTTACAGAGAATCAATTCATACAGTGCTGTGGTACAAATGCTTCATCAAAAGTTATGTCTCGCTCTAACAGAAGGGAGGAGAAGAGGTTTCCGTCCCTCCAGCGTGTCCTCGTGGATCCATGTCAGAGTAATGATGTAGAGAGCGGCGGAGTGTTGCATGGCAAAACGGTGAGAAAGGCTCGCTTCCCGTTCCAACCCTGCATTTTAACCGCCTCGTTGCTGTCTCGTCACTAAAACCGGTGGGCGCGTCACACACATACGTCCTCCTGTTTGTCCGTCATCTCCCCTGCTCTTCTTTAGACTGGAGCCAGGTGTCGTGATTTTTATTTATTTATTTTTTTGGAAGAAAATGTGTCCTGTCACACCTTCTTAACAGTCACGGATGCCATCCAGTTTTTGCTGTTGTTGTGGAGGAACTGCTTAAAAGAGACAGAGAGAGTGACTTCAGCAAAAGAGAAGGACAACGCTTATACATCACCTTGGAGTTAATGTTTAATAGGAGTTATTAGCCTTGGCCCTGCAATCCTAATAACTCAGTTTTATATCCTTCTTCCCTTCTAATAAAATGTGCTTCCGCATGATGAAGCCTGAGATATGCACAATGCATTTGAATATTAATATAAATATGATTTTCACCTCCTTTTTCACAGTTCATGGCATAAAACCAATAGGCAGCGCTTATACAGAATATGCACCTAGACAATACACGACTATGCGAGCAGATATACAGTGTTTCTGTTTCGAAAACAGAGGGTTTGTTCAGAAAGTAAAGCAGTTACCTAACACTAAACTAACTTTACAGGTGATTGAGTCCCTTCCATAACATTATGGGATTAAAACCAGCAACGACCCTCAATCTGATTAGTAAAGCTGGTCACTAAAAAGCTAGCTAATGTTGCGTGATTTGCAAGTTTGATAGCAAGTTTGGGTGTTAAACACACACATTTCCTCTTTTTACCCAGCCTTAAAATGAACAAATAACCGGAGTGCAGATCATTTTGACCCACCCTTGTAGCTAATTATTTAGCAGTGCATGAATTTTTGCTAGCTAGTTCGTTAGCCGTACATACAGTTCTGGTTTCTCACAGCTAGTTTCTTAGCAAAGATGAATAGATAATGAAATGGATATTAATTATCAGTTATTTGTTAGTGTTGGTTTTCTAATAGTTGTATTTATATGGTTTACATTTTAGTAAAATTAATTGATTTATTTATTTGTTTAAAAAAAAGTACTGTTGTAATGAATGGAACTCACAGCTAGCTAGTTGCTAAGCTATGAATTACAATAGCTATTTTTTGTATGTTCAAAAATATAGTTTGTTTTCTAATTGTATTACTTATGTTGTTTTATTCAAGTAGAATTTCGTTAAATGTTCTTTGTTGCTAAATAATCACTGTAGCAATACACACAGTTCTGGTTCTCCACCGTTTGCTAGTCATTTAGTAATAAAAGGAGATATGCTTTTTCACAGCTATCTAGTTATTTAGTATTTCCACAAGTTCTGGTTCTTCAATACTTACTGGTCAATTACAATAACTAGCTACTTAAATTAAAGTTCAACAACACCCTGGATTAGGAAAATCATGTTTCCCCGAGACGGATAAATAGTTTTTCTCAATCTCGTTGGCTCATTTTTTTAAAACACCCTTATCATTTTCAGAGCTTAATGTGTATTTGTCAAAACTGTTCCAGAACAGCACAACCATAGCTCATCACAAAATGCATAGAACTCAACTTGGTTCATGATTCATAACTAAATTCTTATATCAATGAAGCATGTGAAAATGAAATGTTCCATTGGAATCGTGTTCTCAAAATGTTTTTCATCAGGAGGACACTGGAGGACGTACATTTGCGGTAATGTGTTGAAACCTTTTATTTATCAGCAAATACAGCAAATATACAGTAATGTATTACAGCAACAGCTATACTGTATGTACACTCTTGGAGCAAAATATCCAAAAGGTGTGTGTTGTTTAGCATCACAAAAACACGTTATACAAATATACAGAGCTAGACTGAAGACTTGAGTAACAGAGCACCATGTTGTTCTTATTTCTTTGGCCACAGATTTTCATCCCCCTCACAGCTGATATTCCTTCTGGCAGGACAGCGAAGGGAAAACTCATCTGGTGTGCCGCATTCACTACCTGCATGCTTCTGCTGTGATGTTGTCACGTCAAGCGACGTCATTTGGTTCAGAAGTCCAGAGGTACTTTCCACCTCCATGCTAAAAAAAAAAAAAAAACCTCAATTGGATTCAAAAAAGGGAGAGCTTGGTGGCAGGAACTCTCTCACCATCCTTAGCTGAGCATCACCATATCGCCAGGTGACATCAGAGTGATGGAAACTGACACTGTCCCCCACAGTGCCGTAGTTCATCAAGTCATCTCTCATCCCACCGCTTTAATTTTCAGGATGAGTTCCTTCAGGAGAGTGTCCAAGAGAGTTAGCAGATGCTGCATCTAGCTCGGCCCATAGTAGGAATATGTGTACGCACCATTTTCTGATATTGCACACATTGGACACACAGTAATACAGTAGAACCTTCGATTGCAAGTAACTCGGTCTGCGAGCATTTTGCAAGATGAACTAAATTCTGAAATAAATGTTAACTTAATAAACGAGTGAGGTCTTGATATACGAGTACTGTAAAACGTATATATGCATTGTCTGCCGAGCGTCACATAATCACAACTCAGCCAATGGTTCCTCTCTCTCTTGCACCACAGGATCGTGGGTAATCGTTTCCCATGCTCAGCCTCAGTGTGTGTGCGTCACCCGTGCGTCCAACATAACTCGTTGGCCTATAATGTTTCAGCCACGTCTCTTCACTTTGGTCAGCCTGAACCCAGCTTCATCAACAAACACAGAACTATGAAGTAATTCACTCCCTTCAAGATGGATTATTCTCTGAAACAAACAATTAAAAAATTAATTAAATGTACTGTACAAATATTCTGTGCTCTGTACAAATAATATTTACTGTATTACAGCTTAGGAATGAATTATACATGCAGTAATGCTGTAAATACTGTGTATACTATACCTTGTACGTATGCTTAGAGTAGATCTTTAAGTTCCACTCAAATGAAATCTTGTAACGTTGTTTCCTCGTAATTGGATTTTTCTGCAGTACTCAATCTGTTGTGCTAAGGCCGATACAGTTGTTGTTGGTGATTATGCCATTGTCCTCTGGATCTCACTGAGTCTGACAGCATTATTTGCTATGACCTTGTTGCAAATTTCTTGCTCCTGTTGGAGGAAAAAACCTGCTTTTCTGACACGACCATGAAGTAATCACTCAGTCCAATAGAATATCCAGTAAAATACTGGAAAGTCCCATGTACAGTGGTACTTCAGCATACTAATTTAATTCCTAAGACTTAAGACAATTTATTATAGTGAAACGCACTTTCCCATAGGAAATAAGGTAAATGCAGATAATCCGTTCCAGCAACACAACCTTTTCTTCTTGCTGCGCTCCTTGCTAACCTTCTTGGGACCCAGGTGCTATGTTTTCACTAAATCTTCTACAAAATGCAAAAAAAAAAAAAAATGTAAACTTGCTTCGCTTAGCTTTCCACTGACGCAAATTAGTTTTGATTGGCTAGCGGATGTACGGGCAACCAGAATTCGCTTGTATGCCGAAAATCCATTTGTATCTAATTTCTTGCTACGTTTTTTTTCTTAAGGCGAAAATTTACAATATGCCGAAATACTGCCGTACTATGCTATTATTGTACTTTTACTGTATGTCTGGTTCATATAGTACCATGCATTACTACAGTAAGCCATTTATCACAATAACTATCATTTACAGTAATATGTAACTATAATAGCATAAAGAAGATTACACTTTACTGTAGCACAGACTTTTTACACAACTGCTCACCCTACAGAATGTTTGTAAGATTGAAGAAACTGTGAACCGGTTTACTATGGACCTCAAACTGGGTCCTGGTGGTGAGGCCCTTATGTGGCCTCGCTGAACTTTTCTCCTTATTGGAGGATGCCCCATTAGTCACCATTGTACTGGGCCACCTTTGGGCAACATGCAGTACCCAGTAACTCCCCACTTCTGGGTTACAGTAGTGCTGTCGCTGAGGTCAGGTCATGTTTTGGATTAAGTGAAGAGGGGTAGACTCCTGACAAAGGCAGCACAGTTTCTCTGTTAGCACATCAGAGCTGCAACCGGTCTCTTTTCACAGCGTCTTGACTATGCCTTGCCTCAGACTCAGAAATAAGTCAGTCTCTGTCTTTAAACGGAGATGATGTAAAAATTTCGGGAGACAAACCTGCCTTAAACTAGAGGTCATTGCCTTCAATCAGCTGGAACTCATGCTCACCGTTGGCAAGACCGAAACACTGCTTCAGCATGAGCAAGGCTATCCATCTCCTACATATCCCATTCAATCAGTCCAAATCAATGGCCAGGCACTTAACATGGATCAGCAGTTTCAAATATCTTTGCAGCACTGTCTCCAGCAACGTCTCTCTCTAGTTATGGAAATTCAGAACCGCACCAATGTTGCTGCTGTGGCATACAATGAACAAACCGAACAAGAGAGTCTTTAACAACAAACATATTCAGTCCAAAATTATAATTATCCCTATGCCTACAGGTATCTAGGGTTGTGAGACGTGGGTCATGTAACAGGCAGCTCGAGGCATACCATCAATGGTGTCTGAGATTAATGATGATTATAATGAGATTAATGATTAAGATCAAACTTTCTCAATGGCTCATGTGGGCTAGACCTGTCCACAGAATGCCAGATCCTGCTGAAACACTTGCGGGATCAACCGCCAAGAGTGGAATCCGTTGGCCACTGGCAAATTTGCCTGTAGACGCACTGTCCATATGGCCGTCCTACGGGTTGAGGCAGAGCGGCTAGGTGAGGAAGCTATACGCCAAAAGGTGCAGAGTCACCTGAACTCCTGAAATTCTCCTTCCAGCCTGTAAGTGGCTGCAACAATGATGACTGGTTTACATTAGACTGCACATGGCAACCAGCTCTGCCTCTTCCTTTATGTTATCCTCTCTGTATACCTCGACACATCCCGACTCCTCTCCTCTCACAGTAGCCTTTTTCATAGTTAAAAATCTCTCTCTCTCGCTCTCTCTCTTTCTGCTTTCATGCTGTTTTCTGATTAAAACAACTCTCATGTTATTAAGCGTGTCTCGAAGGAAAGGCTAGTCACGCAATTATGCATAATTATGAGAAATTCCCACTTCAAATATAACACACCACTGAGTAAAAGTACTGATATTTGCTGTAATTTTCAGTGGAGTAAAAGTACAAAGTATCTACTGATAAAACTAAGTAAAGTACAGATATGTGAAAAATGTACTTACTGTAAGTAAATGGACTCAGTTACCTTAAACCTCTGGAACCAACATACCCATTTAGCTTATATTGCTCAGTTTAGTAAAAATTCAAACCCCTTCACTTTTCTCCTTTACTGCACAACTTGTGCAGTAAAGGTGCACAAGTAATTGTTTCTCTCAAAAATGTAATTCATCTCTCAAAAATGTGAGTACAGGCGTACAGTATACAAGTGATGATTGTTCAAACTGTAGACAACCGTGCTTCAGCATTTGTTAAACTGTTTTGTTATTTGTATGAAAACAATAAAAATAAATTCTGGTGTGCGGAACAAGTTAATTATTAGGAAGAATGTCTGATTGTTTTTTAACTAACACTAACAAAATTGAGCCAAAGTGATTGAAAAAAGACTGTTCCTTAATTTCTAGGAACTGGTTATTCTACTGAGTTATTTTCTTTCTAAGATTTCTATCAGTGTAATAATAGATGCCAAGAGGATACAGTGAAACGGAGGTGAAGGTGAGGTTCAGGCTTCTATAGAGTGACTTCCCAGAACGATTCACCTGCTCGTCGTCCTCTCAGCTCGGGGAGAAAGTGGAGGTGGACGTGGTGGGGTTACACCTTGCTTCGTAACAGACCCCCTGTTGGGTGCTCAGGGGTACTGCACTCCGACGAATTCTTGGCTTTGTCTTTGTTATTGTTAGGCTCGTTGTCTTTGATTATGTCGTACTGACGGCAGAACAGGGCGATCACACCTGAAAGTGATAGAATGGCAAACAGGAGTTACTGTTTAGTGCGGGCTGCTGAGGATTAAGGCTTCATGGAAACTGGCCTGATAATCATTCTACCAGAATGTTACTCAAATGGGTAAATCTGATCAGCATCAGGCACATAACCGCTCATAACTTCAACATTTTTATTTAATTTGTGGCGCAAGATTTGGTTTTCATAGTGTACGTCCCATTTTTTGGAATAAGCCATGATGAGCTGTGTGTGTGTGTGAGTGTGTATAGAGGATTTTGGTGGCTTGTAGGTGCATTACAGTTGTCTTCTAACTATACACAGTAAACTATCGCATGGATTGGCCTTATTGACGTGTATAGCCACGCCCACCACGAGGGAAAGATTTTATATTTGTCAAAAAAAGCGCGACGTAATCTGGCATAAAACTGCTCATAAGTTCACTTCTTCTCAACATTTTAATTTCATTTATGGTGCAGATTAAACTTCAGGCAAATACTGAATGACTGGCAGAGTTCCATTAAATTCTGTCCAGCCGGTTTTGCGTGATGCTGTGACAAAATCTGGCTGGACAGACATACAGACATATAGACATACATTTTTCTCCTCCAATGTGTGAAATATAAAGATATCATTGAAAGAGTGAGTTCTGACCAATACACAGACAAAACCTTTCTTTTATAATGCTACCTGGTGACTTCATCGCCCGTGTTTTCCAAGATAAACACCAGGATTCTCCTATAACTTCAAACGGAACCGGCAAAGCAAACGCATCGGTCTTCTACTACTCACCGAATGCACAGAGCACAACCTGGTAATCACCAACACTTTATTTACCCATGAAAGACAGTTACAAAGGGACATGGCAACAACCACAATCACACCACTGGCACATCGTTGCCCATCCCCGCCATCCATATATCGATATAAAGTTAATTCATATACTGTATATATATATATATATATATATATATATATATATATATATTTTTTTTTTTTTTTTTTGTAATAGCATGTAAATTTCTTCTTACCTGCCCACATTACTAGCACCACCACGATGATGATGATCTCCCCGGCCCTGAGCTGACTGGCTTGCCCCACTTCCTCCATGGTGACTTCGTCTACAGAGATACATGGCAGCTGTCAGCTTGACAGAACGTCACACTCCTAAGTTTAGCATGACGGCTGTGTGAAAGTGACAGTCCATAACTCTCTTAGCTGATTAGGAACTTTGTGCCGTCTGCTTTTGTCAGCAAATGAGCTCTCAGATCACTTTTGGCAGAAGCTGACAGGCTTTCAGGAGTCACAGTGTGGATTTCAAAAGAAAGAAAAAGAAAAAAGACTCAAGCTTCTTTGGAGGAATAATGCCTCTGGCTTTCTATATACTGTAGCTCTTCCCTGACCACATTTTGTGAATGGTCACGCATTTATTGTATTGTGGATAGAACCTTACAATAGAAGGGGAATCTTATTAAATATTCAGAATGGAAGAAAGCAATGTGCTCAGTATGCCTTTTGAACCCTGAATATACTTTCTGTCTGATTGAATGAGTGTGTGTGTGTGTGTGTGTGTGTGTGTGTGTGTGTGTGTGTGTGTGTGTGTGTGTGTGTGTGTGTGTGTGTGTGTGTTTACTTTTAGAGGTCTGTCTCTCGGCTTCCTTTGGCGTCCTGAAGCGCAGGGTTTCGCTCGGCGGACTCGTCCCGTGCGCGCTGATGGACTGCACGTGCACGATGTAGTCGGTCTCCGCCTCCAAGTCCCACAATGCACAGCTCCGTGTGGTGGTGTTCACTTCCTGTATGAAGCGCAGCATGTGCACATCCTTTTTCTGTGAGCAGGACAATAGACGAAAACAAAGAAGAGTTCGGAATTAAATTTGAATTGTTGCCAAAATCAAATCAAGTTTTTAAACCGAGCAATAGTTTCTCATTTTCAGTATGGAAAGTTATAAAAGATACAGTATAAATGTTAACTCTTCCACGCTCTCTTTCTCATTTGCTCTCTCTCTCTCTCTATGTCTCTCTCTTTGGAGTCCTTGAGCTAGCCTTGAGCTAGCTGGTTCCATAGAGAGAGACGTAGAGAGAGCACATGAGAATGAGAAAGTGGAAGAGTTAAATGGATGGTTTTATATTCTGATGGATCTACATGACACCATTCGTTTGAACAGACTTTCTGCAACTCGTTCATTCATCATCAAAACACACAGACAAGAAAGCCTTGGAGTTCCAGAAAGGAAAGTCCTGAATGCCTTAACCCTGTTCATCTAAAAGGAGTACGAGTAAAAATCCAGGATCTGTGAGTTCAGATGACTTTGACAAGAAAGAGCATTCCTACAACATGATGCGACCGCCACCATGCTTCACAGTAGGCGTGCATTGATGAATCAACCAAAATCTATAATCAAATTAGTCAGTAACGAATTTAGTTGTCGATTTGTTAGTGATGTCATCGCGCAAACTGAAGTGAAGTGAGTACTGGCGTGACAGCAAACGGCTTCACAAGCAAAAATCTCCAAAGTGTTGGAACATTTCACTCTTACATTTCACAGCATAACAGCCGGGGAAAAAAGAGGGAAAGATGTTTTCACTTTGTAAAGGAAGTGACAAACAGGTTAATTATGTTAATATGGATATTTAATAATTGTGTGTTGCTCTGAGTTTTGAGGTTTTTTTTTTTTCCAGTTCTCCTCTATGAACCATTTAAAGTTAAAACATAAACATTTACTGTAGACATTTGGCAGGGGCCCTTAGTCAGAGCAACTTGCATTTGTATTTCATTATACATGTCAACAGTTGAGGGTTAAGGGCCTCGCTTCAGGGGCCCAACAGGGACAACTTGGCAGTCGGGCGATTTGGACCTTCCTAATCATAGTCCAATGCCTTAACCACTGACACACACATACACACGTACTAATAATTAGCTAATTAGCCTGGCTAATTTAGCCATATTCTCCTCAGGTGTGTGTCCTCTGCCCACTTCACTTCAGTTGAGCCCGCCTTCCACTACAGCTTTAATCTCAGCTTTCTTAACATTTTATCGTAATTCCCATAACGATCATCCACTTCCATTCAATAGTTATATTTTATTGCTGCTACTTACTGTAGCTTTCCTTTCGCTTTAGGTTAGATTTTGTTTCATCAGGAAAGTTTATTAAAAGACATCTTTTTAAAGACGTTTACAAAACAACCTCAAGAACAAATGTAAAGAACATCGCTCTAATAATATCTAAATGAATCCGAGTATCAGAATAATCTTTAGTTGCAGCCCTACTTCACAATGATCTGCTGTCGCTCATAACATGGTACAGTATGCGCAACACAAAGCGCCACACCGTCCTGCGGCTCGTTGCTGGAGTGGATGTGCTCGAGTGCGTCCTTGCAGTGTGCAGCGAATGGTGCCCATGCAGCAGATTCTTACTACGTTTTCAGGTTCAAGGTAAAACCTTTACATGCACATTTACTTTAAATTAAAACCGCTTTAAAGCAGACCTGGATTTATTACTGCGTTAGACTATTACACACTTAACAACTCGAACTTCTTATAGCTTTTTCAATCAGGGCTTTAACAGCTGGAGGAATTGACTCTCTCTCTCTCTCTCTCTCTCTCTGTCTCTCTCTCTCTCACTCTGTACCTGCTGTGTGATGGCAAATCCAATAACCGGCTCAGCTCCTGGGATCTCCCATGTCACTGTAGCTGAGTTGGCCTTTAGATCCCTGACAGAAACATTTACGGGAGGAGCTAAACTGTCTGAGAGAGAGAGAGAGAGAGAGAGAGAGAGAGAGAGAGAGAGAGAAATTCACCCTTCTGTGAAAAATAAAGTGAAAACATTTGCATGCATTTGCGTGTGTGTGTGTGCGTGTGTGTGTGCGTGTGTGTATTTAAGCATTTCCCATGACTTCATATTCAGCATCAAATGCCCTCATTCTTTCTCTGCATTATTAATATTCATAACCAGACACAGCTGATATAGCTGGGCATCTGGTAGAACACAACATCCAGAAGGTGTGTGTGTGTGTGTGTGTGTGTGTGTATTGGTGAAGCACACTGAAAAAGGCCTGAATTATACATAAGAGCACTACAACTGGGTCAAGATCCTCGACTGTGTGTGTGTGTGTGTGTGTGTGTGTGTGTGTGTGTGTGTGTGTGTGTGTGTGTGTGTGTGTGTGTGTGTGTGTGTGTGTGTGTGTGTGTGTGTGTCTGAAAAAAATAGCCAATGGATGTCTGTGTTTAATATTTGTTAGTTTTCTGCTCTTTATCGTCTGAGTGCTGCAACAGCATCGGGTTCAAATGTTCTCTGTGAAATGATTGACGGATGAAGAGAGAGAATCCGGCCGTCTCTCTCCAGCTGCTGGGGTTTTACTGGATTTTTTCCCCCCTTGCAGATTGTGTGAGATCTGTGTAACCATACATGATTAACACCATGAAGAATATAGATAGACAGACAGATAGAGAGAGAGATAAGCAGAGATAAACAGAGATGGATAGATAGATAGATAGATAGATAGATAGATAGATAGATAGATAGATAGATAGATAGATAGATAGATAGATAGATGTGTGTAAGATGAATGGCTAGGAAAGATAAATAGACAAATTAAGAGACAATGTGATATTAGTCCACAATAATGCCAGACCTAAATGTATTTGAAAAGAAAAAAAACAAATACAAAAATTAACAAACCAAATCCTCTGCAGTATAATTACAGAAAGTTAAACGCCGTAAAAGACCAGACGCTGTCCTTAACCCTCCTGTTCTTCTGTCTCTGCTACACTGCAGTTTCTCCCCCTACTGTTCCCATTACAGTAGACAGAACAAATGCCAAAATACTGTTAACTGCACATGTTTCTGTGACTGCACCATAAAACCCAGACAGACAGACAGATGTGCGTGTCTTCCTGACATAACAACCTAAAACACTCTGCAAATGTCTCCGTTTTTAATGTTTCAAGGCATTTAAGGTCCTCTCATCCTCCAGATGTGATTCATCTGGCAGTGGAAGAATGAGCAAAGACTGGCCGAGCTTGAGAAGAGAACGGATCCTGGAGCTGCTGGATCCTGGAGGCAGCTCTAAAAGCAAAACGTGGGCAGACGGGCTGTCTGAGAACATCAGTGCATGAGAACTGGTCCTGCTGTAAAAAATATCACATTTTAGTATGTACTGTATAACTGCTGGGACTCAAAACCTCAGTGAAGGGAGAAAAAGCATCAGAGTTGACACTGATAGGGCGATAACATTTGTGCTTAATGATGAAATAACAGCAGACTGGCAGAGTCGGAGCAGGTGATGGAGGTGGTGATCATGCTGGAGGAAAAAAATATATGCCCATGTAGATTTATTTTTGTTTTGTTACAGTGAGCTCTTGCTTTTGTTGCGATCTTTCTCTCTGAACTGCTGCGTATAATCCACAATACGGTGAAGCTCTATTTTGTAAGGAGAATAGTTTAAGGTTAACATGCAAAATCAGAGCTTGAGTCTTTCATCATCTTCACATCAGTGGCTGCGGTGAATTGCTTTTTAGGCACAATCCCCCAAAATGGAACATCTAATGGACGTATTCCCCGGGCTGGGATTAAAACATTGTAGCTGCATTCATATGTGACCATCTTTACAATTACAAATATTTCCATCCGGACTTGAGGAAGCATGGGATTGAATGGAATTACACAGCTGGAGCACATCCCGTTTTTGTTACAACTAATCACAGGCATTGTCGCACATCATGTTTGTCTTTGGAGTTCAGAAAGCTGCCACGTGTTGAGCGAATCCCCCACATGATGTCTGTTTACTCCAGAGTTCAGTCGTATTGTGATGCTGTATTGCATCATGTTGCATCATGCTGTGGCTGGGCAAAAAAATAAATAAACAAAAGGTGCTGTTTGGATGTCAAAGACGTATGCTCTGTTTGTGGAAAAGGATGGAAAACTGTGTTTCAGAAAATATGGTCAAATTATAATAAGCGTCTGCATCAAGCAAAGAAAACAACTAAGGAGATTTTGTAAATGAGTGGAATCAGGTTAAAAACTGTCCAGTGTATTACTCACACCGTTACGGATAGTGCTGAACCGTCAACTTTGGAGAAGAAACGCGAAGGTGAGAAAAAGAAAAAGAACCGTTGCGTTATAAAAAAAATGGACAGTAGGAATCAGAGCTACGTTTAGTAGAGAAAATAAGAGCATTTCCATACGCATGCACACAATATGATGAGAACTCATGGGATTGGGACTAAACAGCTGTGTGAGCATAAAAAATATTTGTTACTGAGACTTGTTGTTGGACTTTTGGTTGCTCCCATCAAGCAACCACACACAATTCGGCACAGGTTTTACACCGCATGCACTTCCTGATTCAACCCTCCCATTTTACCCGGGCTCGGGACCGGCACTGCATCCACTGGCTGGGGTTTGGGCTTTGGGTGGGAATTGAACACAGGCCTTCCACAGGTGAGGAGAGCAACCTCCCACTGATCCACCAATGCTGCTTGTTAGTGAGACTAATCGGAAGAAAAAGACTTGCAAGGGATCATAAAGATTGGCCTTTTGATTAATAGCATTGAGTCAGAATGTTGCATAGGGTTGCCGTAACAACGTCACAATAGATACATGCCATAATCAAATCTGAAGGCGTCCCACGAAATATGAGAATGTGCAGATTTTATGTGTCTGTTACATGCAATTAATATAATTAACCTACGAACATGATAACACGCCCAAGAGGAAATCAACCCATGTTTTTTTTCAGTAAAATTATTACAATAAATGATCTAAAATTGTCTACAATTGCAGACATCAAAGAGAACATGGAAAAAAAAAACCTTAGGGATATTTTGGATATACTGTAAGAGAAATGTAAGAAAAACTGTAATTCTGACTCTAGTCATTCTAGTGTAAATATGGTTTGTATTAGAGATAAGAAAATAAACTATACAAATACTATATTAAAGTTAATTTTAACATTTTTGCACTAGACAGAATTATAATCTTAATTATCATTAATTAGAACTTACTATTTGTTAGTGTTAGTGTAAGCAGCGTCGTTGACAGGAAAACGTTTTTAGAAATAGTTAAAAGGTTAAAGCTAAAAATAATCTCCTGGTCTTTAATGTAATCAGTGATATTATTATTATTATTATTATTGTTATTTCAGGTTGAAGTCCACGTCCATATCTGTGTGTCTCTCTGTACAGCAGAACTCTCTGTCTAACTTATTAATACACAGAAATCACATTCTGTAAGGTCGAGTATCTGACGCCTTGTTTATACTAAGTTGTACTTCTTTGGTGCTCAGACAAATACACTCCCTGTTCGGTAATCAGAGAGAGAATCACAGATGAGAAATGGAAAATGTAGATCAGATAAAGATGAAGTTTTGCCTTAAAACGACTCCAGCGTGTTAAAATTCACTTCTACCACTTCAGCGCTGTTATTTCAGCCAAAGTGAAAATATGAACCAATCCAAGTCAAAATATTCACTTTATCTTTTCTAATTAATATCTATTGGTGCTGGTGTTTGTTTACATTGAGACAGTAGCGCATTAGTAGCTTATTTTAAAGTAGATTATTAAATCCCACACGTAACTGTTCATAACATCGCTTTTACTCAACATTTAGATTTCACTTATGGTGCAGATTAAACTTCAGGCAGAGATCTAAGTGCTGCAAACGTTTCAATTAAATTTTGCCCAGTCGATTTAGGACGTGCCCACAGTTTGATGCATGCACAGTACGCTGTCAAAACTTGTGGTTTCTAATCTGGCACTTAACCATAACTGCTCATAAATTCACTTTTACGGAACATTTTCATTTCATTTAAGGTACAGGTTGAACTTCAGGAAAACACCAAATTACAGAATTATTAAATTCTGTCTTGACAGTTTTGCGTGATGTTGTGACAAAATCTGGCTGGACAGACAGACTTTCAGATTTGTATGAAATGTAAAGATATCATTGAAGGAGCGAGTTCTGACATATGAACATGTTCCATTCCGAGGGCTTGTTTGTAAGTCCAATTTGTTCGTAAGTCCAACAAACATTGTCTACACTGTAAAAAAAAAAAAAGGTCGTAAATCCGTAAATTTGACGGTAAAAAACTGGCAGCTGTGGTTGCCAGAAGTTTACTGTAATTGCTCTTTTTTTCAAGTCTGACCGGGAATCAAACCCAGACCCTGGAGGTGCAAGGCGACAGTGCTAACCACTACACTACCATGCTTGCTAGGCAACTGTTGTCGTTGTTGGACTTCCTCGGTTTCCCCACGTCCCCTCGCACGACTTGCACTCGAGCAACGACAACACTTATGTAGCAAGCATGGTAGTGTAGTGGTTAGCACTGTCGCCTTGCACCTCCAGGGTCTTAGTTTGATTCCCGGCTAGGCTTGAAAAAAGAACAATTAAAATCTGTAAAATATGCCGCATAATGAGTGCTACCGTGTTTTTATAAGTAAACTTTTGGCAACCACAGCTGCCGTTTTTTTATCGTAAAATTTACGGTTTGTTTTTTTTACAGTGCAATAACAGTGCTACCATATTTTTTAAATTCTGGTAACCACAGCTGCCAGTTTTTTACTGTAAAACTTACCGTTTTTTTTTTACAGTGTAGGTTATAGGATAGTAACACACTTGGCTAAAGACAGTATAAAAATAAAAAAATCAACGTTATTGCCTGGTGCTTCTTAGCAGCCAACTTTTTCGCAGATGGTTGCTTGCTTCCGGGCATCCTGGAAAGCACGCTGCCCGCAGGGGACAATTTACACGGGACAATGTACATCTAACTTTTGTGATATCTTTGAAAGTTCATAACTCAATTGTTCGTATGTAGGGGACGTACTGTAAATAGCAAATCCTTTCATTTATTTATATAGAGTAGTAATAATAATAATAATAATAATAATAATAATAATAATAACTTCCTTAGAAGTTATTCATGTTTATGCAATTGTATGTTGTTTGTTGAAATTAAAGGATTTTAAATAAACTTTTTAAATAATAATAATAATAAAACATTTTTAAATGACATTGTGTGTGAGAGAGAAAGACAGAGCAACGGGAGCATAAGAACTACGGTCAGTTATCTGTCATGCAACATGCGTTACACAAGGTTGATAAGCATGGTGCATGCAAACCCGTCTCTCATCACACACACACACACACACACACACACACAGTTATCTCCCACAACCCTGGTGGAAAGCCTGTTGCCTTTATTCTTGTCTCGCGGATGACAGACGCGCTCGTCCACGTACCTGCCAAAACCCGCGACACGCTGAAGCAGCTCAGCACGCGCAGCACCGCGCGCGCTAAACACGGCGTCATCCTCTTCTCGCGCGCGTCCGTCCGCGTCCGCGGCGTGTCGCATTAATGGCGCGCGCGTCGCTGACGAACAGCGTGTTGCTTTACAGGGAAAAAGAGAGAGAGAGAGAGAGAGAGAGCGGGTTTCAGAACCTCGGACAGCGCAGCACAGAGCGCGTGTGTGTGAGAGAGAGAGAGAGAGAGACGGAAAGACCAGCGGGTTTCAGCACCTCGGACAGCGCAGCACGCTGTTGTTAATAACGGGCGTAGTAACGGGGACAACGGGGAACAAATGCAGCGTCTCGTCTGTACTCGTCTGTACTCAGTGTCTGCGTCAGAGTCAGGCTGCAAGTGAGAGAGGGTTCAGATAAAAAGCCCACCTATATGTGTGTGTGTGTGTGTGTGTGTGTGTGTGTGTGTGTGTGTGTGTGTGTGTGTGTGTACGTTTGAACTTACAAGGAATTGTTTTTGGTGACAGAACCTTCCAGAGACGACAACAACAACAACAACAAACACAATGCAAAATAATAATAATAATAATAATAATAATAATAATAATAATAATAATAATACATTTAACAAGAAATGCAATACGATGTGGGTGGGGTATTACCAAATAATATCAGTTGGTGCAGGTGTTTGTTTAAATTGAGCAAATAGCTTTAAAAAAAAATACAAACAAAAAGATTTGCTTATTAAATCCGACATATAACTGTTCATAACATTGCTTTTATTCAACATGTTGATTTCACTTGTGGTGCAGGTTAAACTTCAGGCAGATATCTAAGTACTGCAAAAGCTTTGCACATACAGTACAGACCAAAAGTTTGGACACACCTTCTCATTCAAAGAGGTTGAATTTGTATTATGGCAAGAAAAAAGCAGCTAAGTAAAGAAAAACGAGCGGCCATCATTACTTTAAGAAATGAAGGTCAGTCAGTCCGAAAAACTGGGAAAACTTTGAAAGTGTCCCCAAGTGCAGTCACGAAAACCATCAAGCGCTACAAAGAAACTGGCTGACATGCGGACCGCCCCAGGAAAGGAAGACCGAGAGTCGCCTCTGCTGCGGAGGATAAGTTCATCCGAGTCACCAGCCTCAGAAATCGCAGGTTAACAGCAGCTCAGATCAGAGAGCTCTAGAGTTCTAGCAGCAGACACATCTCTAGAACAACTGTTAAGAGGAGACTGTGTGTGAATCAGGCCTTCATGCTAGAATATCTGCTAGGAAACTTGTTTGGGCTAAAGAACACAATAAAGAACACAATAAAGAAAACTCTTTGAATGAGAATGGGTGTCCAAACTTTTGGTCTGTACTGTACAAGAAATTAATTTTGGTGACAGAAGCTCCAGAGGTGACAATAACACACACAACACACAATAAAACAACAACAACAACACAAATATAATTAACACGAAATGCAATAAGATGTGGGTTATTAATAAATAAATATTATTTTTATTATATTATAAATATATTTTTATTGCACAGTGGGGGAAAACATTTAGCGGCTTATGAGGTTATTTCAGCTGCGAAATTATGAACTAGTTCCAGTAAAAATATTCAGCTTATCTTTTCAAATTAATATCTATTGGTGCAGGTGTTTGTTTACATTTTGTTTACATGCAAGTATATTATTAGTATCTTATTTTAAAGTAGATTATTATTTTAAAGTATCTGGCACATGACTGTTCATAATAATGCTTTTACTCATTTTATTCATTAATTACATTTTTATTTCACTTATGGTGCAGGTTAAACTTCAGGCAGAGATCAAAGTACTGCAAAAATTTTCATTAAATTCTATCAAAAGTTTTTTTTTTTAATCCTGTCCAGCGGTTGATTTAAGACGCGCCCACATGCAGATTACACTGTCAAAATCTAATCTGGCACAAAACTGCTCATAACTTCACTTCTACTCAACATTTTGATTTCCTCAAGAGCTTTATTGCCAAATATGTTTGCACACACAAAGAGTTTGTTTTGGTGACAGAAGCTTCAAGAGATCACAACAACTATCCGTGGTACTGGACAGTATTGCAACAATCAATATTACACATATTTTTATTGCACAGCGAGGAGAACATTTAACTGTTTGTAGAATGTCTGGGGGGGAAGATACTGTTCTTGCGCCTGGCTGTCCTGGTGTTCAGTGAGCTGTAGCGCCAACCAGATAGCAAATGTTTAAAACTCTTTAAACCCAAGTGGCACAGATATATGCCAGCAACTCAGCAAAGGTCAATGATGATTTAAAAAAAATAAATAAATAAATAAATAAATAAATATATATATATATATATATATATATATATATATATATATATATATATATATATATATATATATATATATATATATATATATACAGTATATATGGGTTTACATTAAATACTTTCTGGTGTTTGTTAACAGGAAGACTTCAGACTTTAAACTGTGTATTTGGGTTTTGGGATATATCAGGTAGAACAAAAGTTATCAGTACTTTTATAAAGGGTAAATTTATTACTACCAGAATATGGGAAAGAAAATGAGCTTATTATTATTATTATTATTATTATTATTATTATTATTATTTGGTCATAGAAACAACTGAAAACAACCATAGAAATATGTGATTGTGTGTATTTGTGCTATTTCTTTGCCTTTGTGGGCCGGTGTCTAATCTTTCGCCCAGTTCTGTTTAGGAAAGTTGCCTAAAATTCCTTAACAGATTTTGGTGATTTTTTAATTGAAAAGATGTTAACACAGTCTCTCTTGGAAATGGACATTGGTGCATAGTTACTTTTTATGTCATAAATTGACAAAGTAAAAAAAAATGAAAACATTATTGTGGCACTGTGCAAAAGTTTGGGCACCCTACATAATCAGTACTGTAGTAACTCCTCCTCTGGCAGATATCACAGCTTGCAAACCCTTTTTATAGCTGCTAAAAATCTTTCGGTTCTTGTACTTGGGATTTTCTCCCATTCTTCCTTGCAAAAGGCTTCTAGTTTTGTAATATTCTTTGGTCGTCTTGCAGGCACAGCTCTTTTAAGATCTACACACAAATTTTCAATGATGTTTAAATCCGGGGACTGAGATGGCCGTTCCAAAACCTTCAGCTTGCGTCTCTTGAGGTATTCCATAGTGGATTTCGAGGTATGTTTAGGATCATTGTCAGCTTCAGCTTTTTTTTTACAGATGGTGTGATGTTTGGTTCCAGAATTTGTTGGTATTTAATGGAATGCATTCTTCCCTCCATCCGTGCAATGTTTCCTGTGCCACTGGCTGTAACACAACCCCAAAGCATGATAACTCCACCCCCATGATTAATAGTTCTCATAGTTTTCATGAAATGCTGCTCCTTTTTTTCTCGAAACATGCCTTTGCTGATTGTGGCCAAGTAGTTCTATTTTAACTTCATCAGTCCACAGCACTTGTTTCCAAAACGCATCAGGCTTCTGTAGATGTTCTGTTGCATACGTCTGGTGTTGGATTTTATGATGGGGAGGCAGGTAAGGTTTTCTTCTGCTGACTCTTCCATGAAGGTCTTGTGGAACGGTGCACCACCACTCCTGAGTCTGCTGAATCTTCCTGCAGGTTTTTTGCAGTCAAATGGGGGTTTTGATTTGTCTTCCTGACCAGCATACGAGCAGTTCTTGGTCTTCCAGATCTCATCTTTACCTCCACAGGTCCCCTGAACTGCCATCTCTTCATTACATTTCTCACTGTGGAAACTGCAAGCTGACGACGCTTTGCTATCTTCTTGCAGCCTTCTCCTGCATTGTGAGCATCAATAACTTTCAGTTTCATAGTCTTACACAGCTGCTTAGAGGAACCCATGGTGTGCCCAAACTTTTGCACAGTGCCACAATAATGTTTTTATTTTTGTTTTAAAAAATCACCATCTGTTCTTTATCAAGGGGTGCCTAAACCTTTGTATAAGACTGTGTATAGTTCTTGGAGGGTGGGCAGGGGAGCACTTTCAGAGGTCGAACCATCCTTTGTATACAGTATACAGTAACATACAAAATAGCACAAAAGTTAAAAGATAAAGTTGTGTTCATTGGCATGAACAGTCTCATTGCATCAGTCTTACTGCATCAGTCTCCCCCTCCCCACACACACACACAAAAATAAACTAATAATAAAAATAAAAATAAGCAAGACATGTTACAGGGTGGTGGGACAGTGGCTAAGCGGTTAGCACTGTCGCCTTGCACCTCCTTGGTCCGGGTTCGATTCACGCCTCTGTGTGCATGTAGTTTGCATTTTCTCCTTGTGCTTGATGGGTTTCCTCCATGTTTTCCAGTTTCCTCCCTGATTAGACTGGGACAATAGACTGATTTGCATTCCCAAATTGAAAATAGTGAGTGAGTGTGTGTATATGTGTGTGTGTGTGTGTGCCCTGATGAAATGGCACCCTATCCACGGTGTACCCGGACTCGTGCCCTAAGTCTCCTGGGATAGGCTCCTGTGACCCTATATACAGGATAAAGTGGTATAGACAATGAGTGAGTGAGTGAGTGAGTGAGTATTACAGGGTGATAGATAATATTCTTGCATATCTTTATTGAGGCACAATGATCTAAAGAACAAACAAGTCCAAATGCTTTGGTTAAATCAGAGTAAACTTTGCAGGATTTCTTTAACTGTTATAACTCCACCTGTTTGGTCCCAAATGGATAAACAAGCCTCCAGTTACCGTATGTTTGTGGTAAATTTAAAATTTAGTTTCAGTATATGATGTTGGTTGAGTTTTTAATAAATAATATCAAATTCATGCCAAAGTTACTGGCAGGAAACTGGAAGGAGGGGAAAAAAAAGTATTAAGTCTATTAATGCACGCAAAATTGTTTTAATTACAAAGAGTCTTGAAAATAAATAGAAACATTATGAACAATACAAAAAGTTCCGTTTACAGCATCGTCAGCCTCCTGCTCCACCAGTTTCACTTCTGTGATTGATGATCGCACCTTATCACCAAAGTCCATGACTGCTGAGGAAGCTGCAGTAACAAACTCTAAATGTCCTTGTCTTTGTCTTGGTTTCAACATTCTTCAAATGTGCATCAAACGCTTTTAGTCCATTCTTCACAGCCAGTGTTTTCACCATACTGGTAATGTGACAGAAAGAGAGGATGCGATCTTCACTGTAACGTTTTGCCCAAAAAAGTTTTGATCTGGGGAAAATATGTTGGCGAGATGAGTGAAAGACAGAAAATGGTGTTTATCTCATTTTGCCAACAAATGGGTTTGTGTATCAATGGAAACACGTAAGTAATATTTTTTTATTAATTAATACTATACAGTGGAACCTCGGATTGCGAGTAACGTGGTTTACGAGTGTTCCGCAAACCGAGCAAAGATTTTAAATATTTTTTTATTTCGGAAACCGAGCAAGTATTAGTTTACGAGCGCCGAGTATCATGCTTCACACATGCGACTCTTATTTTGACACCGAGCGTCACTCTCTCACCTTTTTTTCCTGTTAAAACGGTTTTTCCGTGTTTGTATGTGTGTCCGTTTTTTTTGTGAAACTTACCGGTTTAACGGAAAAAAGCGAGACTGGCACGAGCGCATACTAAAGGAATCATTCAATGATTCCTTTAGTATCCTTTAGTATGCGCTCGTGCGCATAAAAAGGCGAGGTGGGGAGAGGGAGGAGGAATGTTACTGTGTAAAACGAGGCGAGGGAAGGGGCTAATTCCACACACACACACACACACACACACACACACACACACACACACACACACACACACACACATGGAGCGTGCGCGCACCAATGGAAACACTTATCTGTCAGGATTTATTTGTACTTTTTTTAAAGGTAAAGTGCAGATTAATTTGTTTTATTTTCATTTTATAGATTGTATTAATTATTTTTATGTATTTATTTTTGGGGGCTGTGGAACGAATAATTAGAATTTTCATTATTTCTTATGGGAACTGATGATTTGGTTTAAGAGTGTTTTGAAATACGAGCCCACTTCCGGAACGAATTATGCTCGTAATCCAAGGTTCCACTGTATATATATATATATATATATATATATATATATATATATATATATATATATATATATATAAGAAGGCATAATAAAGATATTTTGTATCCATGTATTCAAATCTTTATTCACACTGTTACTGTTCTTTCATTCTTTTCTCATTAAATGAATTTAAAAAATGCCAAATTTATTTTTGTCCCGCCAATAAGACAGACATTTGAAAACATTTTTGTGTCTAATGAGAACAGTACAGCACAGCAAAATAAACCAGCTCTTATTTACTTTCTCTTTATTATCCAGGGTTTACCCTCCTGCTGTGTGATACATACACTATATAATATAGCATCATGGTTATGAAACAGATATAGATCTAATTTAAAGGCATTTGGGATTTTGCATTGAAATAGAATGATGAAGCAGTCCTCCATTACAATACAAGCATGCTATCTTTTAATTGGGCTCCCGATCCCAGCATTGGGGATTCGCTCACAGTCATGATGTGGATTTAATCCGCAAATATCGAACTCATCTGTGTTTATGAAAATGGAGACAGAATGCAGAACACTCGGCGCTCGGCGGTGTTGAACCTCAGCTTTAAGGTCAGCAGGGAATAACGCGTTGCTTCGAATTTAATGGGGTATGTAATTCCTCCGGGGTGCAATTTTAAGCTCAGCACATTAAACGCACGTTAAGCATGAGATGACCAACTGTCCAGTAAAGGTCTTTGCCTTTTTTTTTCTTTTCTTTTTCTTTTGAAATTACTATTACATTACGAGAAGATTCCTTGTAGTATTATCTTCATAAAAACAGTACGTCTTTCTCACACGAGGCACCAAGTAAGAAGAGCCCGTTATCTACCAGATATACAAGTGGTGTTCAAGTCAAACTGGGACTTGTGATGAAATTTATGATGAATGAAGTTTTACATTTGACTGTCATTTACAGAAGCAAAGTGCAGTGAGGACACTCTTAGCCGCAGTAAAACATTTGAATAGTGCAAGGCCGTGCGTCCATGAATGACAAACATTCAGTGAGTGGAACGCCTGATCCTTGAAAATCAAAGGAATGGACGCATCTGTCTGTGTCACACAATCATTCACCAGCAACACTTACACATTACAGGAACTCGTCTGAAAGTTATTGCTACTTCCCCCGTACAGTCCTGACCTCGCTGCAAGCCATTTCCACTTGTTTGGGACGTTAAAGGAGTTCCTGGGAGGCCGGCGTTTGAGACATGAAGCAGGCAGTCTGATCATGGCTCTGGCGTACTGAAAAAAAAAAAAAAAAACTTTCTACCTTGATGGTATCCAAGCACTAGTGAAACACTGGGAGGAACACTTTAAAAGTCCCGGTTTGACTTGAACACCGCCATACGTTACAGCACAGTGAAATTCTCTTCTTCACACACTGAAGGCCACCTTCTTAAAACAGGGTCAGACATGATACAGTACAGCTGGAATCCTAGATATATTCTATAGACCAAGATCAGGTCAATATCTATGGCTTAATCCGATTCGTTAGACTTACACACGCATATCACAGAGTCTCTGATGTTTTTTGTCCAGCCAGCATGTTGTGATCGACATGAAGCACATGTGCACCAACAGATAATCCATTAATCCTTTTTCTTCCCTTTTGCAAAATCCCCAAGTGGGTGTTAAAGGTGAGAAAGCAACCTGTCAGTCAGCCGTCAATGTATCATTGAGCTGACCTTTTCTCATTCCTCTGTTCTGTTCAGCACAGAACTGAAAACCGTGCAGCGTTTTTTTTTTTTGTATGCTACGCAATCTGGCGGAATGCGAACGACGCTGCAGGACCATCAGAGTCAGCGAGGTGTGATGACGACGCCGTATAGACGCAGTCACCGGTCACATCGCCCCAACGTGATTCTCTAGCACTAAAACCCTCGATCGTTACAGCACCGTTTCCAGGAATGTAAATTACGGCTTATAGAATGGAAGAAGGAGCGCAGAATATCGATCAGACCAATTAAAAGTATGTACCCCCCCATAGACTTGTATCAGATACTGCTACCATGACCTGTAGTTTTGCCTTACAGCCACTAAGGGTCAACTTACTCACTCATACACACTCATACACAGTCATCTAACAAACAAGTGAATCAGACCAACAGTATGACATCAGACATATGAAACAAAACACTCAGTGGCTTTCTATGTTATAGAAAAATGATCAACATCATGGTAGTGTGGTGAAGCTGAGATTATTCTATTATATATTAAATATATCAATATTTTAATAATGACTGTGTATGACACAGACACACACACATGGTCTTACGGCAATGTTTATAATGCTAATACCGTCACCGTCTTTCCACCCTAATCTGTAGACTCCTCTATCACTGTCTGCTTCACGGTCGGCTCCAAGCGTGCAGACTTAGACAGCATTCTTGGAACGATTCTCCGGTCTCACTTGGAAGTCGCTTTGAATCCGAGTGTGTTCCAGATCAATAAACGTAGGAATGTAAATGACAGTAATTCAGCAAATATCACGAAAAGGTCAACAACGCGTGTGACGATGAGCTCGACAGATGAGTGCTCTTCAGAGAATCCATTTCAGAATGTATGGGGAAAGAGAGAGAGAGAGAGAGAGAGAGAGAGCTTTAAAGGGCATGTTTAGCATTAAAAATGTTAGAGAAAGTCAAAATCATGCTCTAGATTCAAGGACCTTCTTACGGTAAGTGAGACTGAAAGAGAAGAAGAGAGAGATACAGAAGGATTAAGAGAAGGATGGAAAGGTATGCTTGAGTAATATTGGAACTGTGGTTACGTGATGCGAAAGAGAGAGAGAGAGAGAGAGAGAGAGAGAGATGACACACACACACACACACACACACACACACACATTGAGCCTTTAAAAGTCCTGACCTCATCCTTTCTGCATCATGAATATTCATGCCAAACACATCTGGCTGATACGGGCACACATCTGGCTGGCCACAACTTCCAGAAAATGTGTGTGTGTGTGTGTGTTCCAGTGCAAAGTACAAAGAAAGGTATATCCCAAGATACTGCATTTTTACAAATGGATGTAAATATAATTGTATTTTTTTTAACAAGTAACATGTTACACTTGTATACAGTACATCTGCATTCATAGCGTGGATACACATAATTTATGGAGAAGCATTACACATTATAGCAAGTTTTATAGTTCCAACCGAATAATCAGTTTGAACAAGAGACATACCACAGGTAATGATAAGGATGAGGTCAGGACTCCTAACCAATCTGAATTCAAAGTGCCAGATTTTACAGAGACTGCCCTTCTGTCTGTCACTGAGAAATGCCATGCTGCTAGATCAGCTAAACTATCATCTGTCGTCATCTGCCTGGACCTGCATTTGACACAATGAACCACGATTCTGTGGCGCAGCAAGGCAATGATTTGCTTCCTACAGGACCTAGAAGATGTAATAACATGGATGTTATTCACATCTGCTCAAAGCAGACTCTCTACTGGTGTCCCACAAGGCTCAATACTTGGTCCTCTTTTGTTCTCTCTCTATACCCAGGCTCTTTGTAAGGTCATATCCTTGCACAGCGTTTTATACCATTGTTATGCAGATGACAGGCAACTCGTTCTCTCCTTTCCTCCCTCAGACACTCAGCTTTCCACACAGATCTCAGCATCTCTGGCAGACATCTCATCCTGGATGACAGCTCATTAGCTGACACTCAATTTCTTTAAAAACAAACTACTGTTCATACTAGGTGATTCATCCCCCTGTCAAGATCTTATATATATATATATATATTTTTTCAAAATCGGAAGATTTTGCTCATTTCCTTCTTCACAGGCTAGTCAGGTGCTTGTTCAGTCCCTTGTTATTTCAAGACTAGACTAACGCAACTCACTCCTGGCATGTCTGCCTCTGTCCACTATACGTCAACTGCAGCTGATCCAGAATGCTTGTTTTCAACCTTCTCAAATTCTCCCACTCCACCCCACTTCTCCGCTCCATGCACTGGCTTCCTGGAGCTGCCCGCATCAAATTCAAAACATTGATACGTTTGTAGAAAGCTAAAAATGGCCCAGCACCCACTTACCTCTCAACACGCACCGCATCACGTCCCCTCGGATTCTCCAGCATTGCTTGCTGCTCCCACCAGCTCTCAGGGATCGAGGAAGACATGCAACTCGACTGCTTTCTGTTCTGGCACCTAGGTGGTGGAATAAACTTCCTCTAATCCGTAGAGCTGAGTCTCTGGTAATCTTTAAATGACAAACAAAGACCTGTTTCTTAGATATTTGGGTTCATTTTTAATGTTCACCCTGTACACAGTAAATAAGTGGAAATATAAAAGCAAGCTTACAAGATTTACAGAACAGAACTGTCCACCAACTCCATGGTTTATTCTGCTCAACTTTTGGCTTAAGATTTTTAAACGACTTTCACGCCTGTTGATTAAACTGGTCGCTAACTGTCAGTCGCCAGCTCCACCAGTCACAGTTAGTGAGTTCCACCAGTGGCAGAAGGATATTTTGTTTTTGCCGGAGCAAAATAGGTGGTTAAATAAACAAAGAAATCCTAATCTGTTGACAAATAAAAGTTTTGTAAAACACTTGGCAATATCACACTCGAGGTCGTGCTGTTGTGCTGAATATCAGCATGACTGTGATGCCTTCGGTACGACAGCACTCTCTCTCGCGCGCGCGTGTGATATTGCTTAATAATAATCATCAATACAATCAGCTTTATCTGTCTCTCACTAAATCTAAAGAAGAACCTAAAGACAAACAAAAAAATTAAAAACAGCCCCCAGGTGTTTATTCATTAAAGCGACGTGTTAAAGCCATAAACAGGAAGTGGCACTCTGTCGATCAGCAGTGCGGTCTCCGTAAATCAGCCGAGGCGCTTCATAACCGAGCCAGCGTACGAGTCTCTGGAGAGAATGGACACCGTAAAAGTGTCATAGTGAAAGCCATCTGATGACTTACGGTTTTCCGCTAGGTTCGGATTTATGCGCGTACAACAGCTTGAGCCAGAAAAGAGCCGAGAGCAACAGAAGCGCTTCAATGCTTCCAGAGTGAAATGCAGGTGGTGTGAGTTAAATCAATCAGTCCAAGTCCAATTAGATACCGAGAACCTCGAGATCAATTAAAGCAAAGCGCCGTTCAGGAAGAGGTTGTGTGGCTAAAGGGGGAAATGTATCGATGAATCTGCAGCACTTCGATCTCTGCCTGAAGTTTAATCTGCACCATCAGTGAAATCTAAATGTTGGGTAAAAGTGATGTTATGAACAGTTATGTGTGGGATTTAATAATCTACTTTAAAATAATCTACTAATGCGCTACTGTCTCAATGTAAACAAACACCTGCACCAATAGATATTAATTAGAAAAGATAAAGTGAATATTTTGACTGGGATTAGTTCATATTTTCACTTTGGCTGAAATAACAGCGCTGAAGTGGTATAAGTGAATTTTAACACGCCGGAGTCGTTTTAAGGCAAAACTTCATCTTTATCTGATCGACTTTTTCCATTTCTCATCTGTGATTCACTTAGTGATTCACTTAGAAGTACAACTTAGTGTAAACAAGGCGACAGAATGTGATTTCTGTGTATTAATACGTTAGACAGAGAGTTCTGCTGTACAGAGAGACACACAGACATGGACGTGGACTTCAACCTCAAATAATAATAATAATAATAATAATAATAATAATAATAATAATAATAATATCACTGATTACATTAAAGATCAGCAGATTATTATTAGTTTTAACCTTTTAACTATTTCTTTAACTGTCACAGATGCGTACGTACGCCAGTTCTACATAATACATAACCATCTGCTGCACTCATTCTAATAAAGCTTAGTGTGTGTGTGTGTGTGTGTGTATAAAAAATATCTCCTTCTAGACCGTTCCTCTTTTACTCATCCTATTTCAAAGGGAAACGGGGAAAGTCCTGACTAAACGTTAAACAGACACACTGATCTTTTTCCCGGAATTAAAAAGTTCAAATGAAACAGAAAATGAAAAGTGCATGAGTCTGATAGTCTTTATTTCTCATACGCTACAAGACTGGGTCTCATTTTGACCTGCGTTCTCCATCATCCCGCGCTGTGTTGATGAACCTGTGTCTGATCCTCATTAATGTGATCCTGGGAACTCAGATTCGCATCGCATTCTTCCTGACTTCAGTGCAGTGTGTTAGAGAGACGTGTGACAGCGTTCGATCGTGGTGTTACACCACAAGAATGTAGGATTCTCCATCAAACTAGTGGTATACGGCACTTATAGCGTAATTAAACAACATGTGTCATGCTGTTATAGAAAATAAACCAATGGCATGGTCAGGGTCAGAACTTTTCTCAGCTTCTTCATAAGTGTAGCGTTTTCCAAAACAGAAATTTCTTCTTTTTTTTCTCTTCTCAAACAAGACAGACATACTACCAGATACTCTCACACACGTACATGTGCAGCATGACAGCATTTAGCGTCTCAGTCGCTAACTCTCTCTCTCTCTCTCTCTCTCTCTCTCACACACACACACACACACACACACACACACACACACATTTGAATGCTGATGCCAAGGATCACTAGAGCATCTCTCTGAGAAATGACTTGGTGTGTGAGAGTCAGTACTCGCTCCTGAGCATGATGCACACACTGCCACACACACTGCCACACACACTCACACACGTCTCATTTCACTGCCGTTAGTTTGCTCCTGTGCTAGCCGGAGTGTGTAACCCCACAAGCGCATTTACATTTAGACGACCTTCTCGTCTCCAGTTTGCTGTTATTTTTTAAAGCTTAGAGGCAGAGCGTTTTTTTTATTTATTTTTTTTTTTTTAATAAATGGTGTTTGAAGATTATTTCCTAAATCCTGAAGTCCTGTATACACGACATAAGTGTTAGTGAGTGGTTTTTTTTTTTTTTTCAGAAGGGATTCTGCTGACTCTGTACAACATGGTCACTGAGGTGCTTTTACTGTACAGTAAGTAACAAGGGAAATAAAAATATCTTTATTGTGTGTGTTATCACATTGTTTTTTTGGGGAACTCACAATGACTTTTCTACTTTTCTGGAAATCGACATGGAGTAAAAAAAAAAAAGCTGAGAGATATAATAAAAGACGAGAAATGATGACATTTGTGGTGAATGAAGGCACAAAAGTGAGTGACGTGTACAGAAGACTTAAAGCGCAGTACGGTGATGAGACCCATTGTTTTATCAATTAAAATATAATCAATTTTATAATCAGTCAATAATAATAATAATAATAATAATAATAATAATAATAATAATAAATGTCATATTTTTCTGATGTTTTTTTTAACTACAGTTTCAATCTATTGCATCAATAAGACTACAACAATCATTTAAAGGGTCATTTGTGTTGAAATTAGAGAAATCACTTGTTATATTAGTTTGTGTTGAGTTATTTAAATTGCACTTGTTTCACTGATTAATTACAAACAGCTGCAAGTTAGTCATTTTGGCCAAAAATGTTTTTTCTTACAATTGTTTCTACAATGATAGAATATACTGTAAAGCTGTCCTGATGGTGAATAATAATAATAATAATAATTTCAGAAAGAGTTCACAGTCCAGTACAGTGGAAAGCAGCTCTGGGACAAAAAGGCGTCCGGGATTCCCCTCACGATTTAAAGGCGCAGAGACAACGCTGTTAACATTTTACATGGGTGAGATTAATTTCCTTAAACGTGGTTACAGTTTGGTTACATGATGGCAGTGTGGGGAAAGCGTACAGAGAGTTAGTCGCGTGGATCGGTATGCATTAGTGTCAAAGGCGTATAAGTATCACTTTGTCGGACTTATGAACAAATCCGACTTACGAACACGTGCTCCCGGAACAGAATTCATTCTTAAGTCGGGGACGACCTGTATAGGTGGCACGGTGGCATGTCTGTCTTCTTGACTGAAGACAAAGACTTACTAAGACATACATACAAAGACTTGTTGATTAAAGATGAAAACTTACAAAGACTTATGAAGACTTTCACTGACATACAAAGACTTTCTGAATTAAGACGATGACTTACAAAGACTATGACTGATGGAAGACAAAGACTTAAGAAGTTTTAGAAAGAATACTCGTTTATTAAAGACAAAGACTTTTAATTGATGTCTTGGAAAGACATTCCGTGGCTTGTTGGTGGAAGACGAAGACTTCCGAAGACTTATGAAGATTCGTCGATTGATAACAAAGACTAACAAAGACTTCTGAAGAGTTATGAATTGTTATGAAGACTTGATGGCTAAGACCTTATAAAGACTTTCAAATACTGTGGACAACTCGCCCAGGCCAGATATAAAGGTGGAGGAGAGTACATGAGGTCACTGAGTCACTGAATTTAAGTTGTTTTGTTGCTGACACAGAGATATTGCTCATGTTGTAAAATTGAAACAAATACAAAAGCACGAGCGTGTTTAGGAGTGGATTAAAAAGCTGCACTGTGTACTTCCGATGGCTGACGAATGAATGGACAATGCGAGAGCCGCTCCGGGCGTAGCGCTAATTAAATGGACGGGACGGAAGCCGAGGTTCCTGGTCCATTTGTTTTGCGTGGACGGCAGGACAGGGGGAAATGGATCGGCGCATTTCATCAACACGACAACAAACTCTGCGTCGACGTAAAGAGAAGCTGCTTACGCATGAGCTTTAGCTCTGTGTGTGTGTGTGTGTGTGTGTGTGTGTGTGTGTGTGTGTGTGTGTGTGTGTGTGCGCGCGCACTTATGTATGCTTTTGACTGCGTGCCTGGTTCTCTGCACTGGAAGATTCTTTCAGAAAAAGGAAGATGTTATTTGCATGTTAGTACCAAACGATCTACAGTCTCACTTGGTATGGAAATAAATCCATGCTGATATTTTAACATTAGAACAATTAGAGTTTTTAAAAACATGTTAATACAGGTAGTCCCCAACTTACGAACATTCGAGATACAAATATCCCCAGATACGAACAGACCGGAGGTCTACGGATATCCATAGATGCGAACAAATCACTCATAGCAAATAGTCTCCCTTTCCTTTTTCTTGTTGAAAATCCTGAGATGAAATCATACCAGATGGTAAATGTGAAAACCGGGGAAAAAAAGGACAGGGATTTTTTTTTTCCCCTCATATTTTTCTGTGTACACACACACAAGGGAGACCAACTTTCCTTTAATTTTGTTGAATCTGTGTGTGTTTGCTACCCCCTGATAATACTCGTCTCACAGACTTTCACCCAATAAAAAAATCTCCAGTGACCTCCAATGAGCCGCCTTGCAGAAATGTAGGCAATGGAGGCGCGTAACTCTACTCTGAATACTCCAAACTTTCCCCTTCTTCAAGGGACAATTTCTCCACTTAACTTACGTCATGTATAAGGGCCAAGCTTGAGCAAATGATTTAATAAAAACTCAAAAAGATGACAGCTTGGTTTCCGTAAACAACCTCGCTCAGTATAACCACGACATCCTGCTCTGTTCAGTCTTTCATAAACACACGTCTTGGTAAGCGTGCATTAACAGCGCTAAAGTAAACAGAAGCGTTTCTGTGCTCATCGCTAGAACATGCTCTCATTCTTACTTCAGAAACAACTTTAAAAAAAAAAAAAAAAAAAACCCTGAACAGCTTGATTATGTAAAAATGCATACAGTGTGTGTGTGTGTGTGTGTGTGTGTGTGTGTGTGTGTGTACTTGTGAGGATGCACTCTTTGTAAACAAGTCCAGATGAGAAGAGTGCAGAAAATGACCGTTCACTGCGTCTATAAACACAAAAGCAGCAAAGCAACCACACACACACACACACACACACACACACACACACACACACACACACACACACACACACACACACACACAGAAACCAAGTCTTTGGCTGTAAGCTCTCATGCTGTAATTTGTGTGTGTGTGAATGAGCGAGAGGGAATCAGCGGTGTCAGCCTTTTCCAAACAGCCCACACGCCACATTGTCATTCATCGCCGCGCTCTGGAAGTAAATGGACAAAGTGGAGCCTGAAATGTTCTGCATCTGTTCCATCTGAGCCGACGTCACCATCTGAAGTGAATAAAAGCTGCGTATTAATAAACGAGAGACGCACAATTCACAGTCACTTCTCAACTCTCTCTCCTCCCCAGGACACACACACACACACACACACACACATGCTTTCTCCTATGTTCTCTCCTTGTCTGAGAGGTTAATACATTGTGAAAGTTGGTGATCAATAAGGTGCCAGAGGGAGGAGTAATTAATCCTTTCTTTCTCATTTCTGTCATTTCCTTATCTGTTGTGGCTCGAAGCTTCGATCGATAAACTTTCATTTCGGTGGCCGTGTGTATTTAAATACCAAAATGAGAGAGAGAGAGAGAGAGAGAGAGAGAGAGAGAGAGAGAGAGAGAGAGAGAGACTGCACTCAGAAGGTACAAACAAAAAAAAAAAATCTTCGAAATTCATAAATCATTTAGACCACAGCGTTGCAGAGTGCTCGATTCTGATTGGACGTTTGAATGTTGATTCATTTTCTATAGCAGCAGCTCTGACACCTGTTAATAAAAATGCTCTTTATATTCACATGTGTATTATCAATTCTACAACGAATGTTACATGAGACTTGACTTTGTACAACGGTCACGCAGCAGCTTTAAAAGGGAGCGTCTCAAAGAGTACGCCGGAATCCAGATCACACACACACACACACACACACACACACACACACAACGCTAAAGTGAACAAGTAATTGCATACTATAAAAAGCTACATATGTGTAAGCTAACTAATAGCTAATAGTTTTGGCATCCCCGGCCAAATGACTCAACTTACACTGAACATTTTACAGAAGAAATGTCCGGCAAATATTAATGCACAGTTACTTCAGATTTGATTAGATGAAATAGTGCTCCAGGTACTGTCTGTCTAAAAGGACATGCTTCCACAGTTAGCAAGACAAGTTTTATTCGATTGTGTATGACATGCAGGGATGGATTGGTAATCTGTCATACTCATACTTATACATCTGTCATTTTGCCAGTCGGCCGTTGCACTTGGCGGCAGACACAATTATTATTTTTTTTTTTTTTATTGCCAAGAACCATTCCATTACGCAGAAACAGCAGCCCCACTCGTTTATCTCCTGTGTAAGCCCAATAACATGGTGCCATAAACCAAGGAAAAACTCTTGCTCCACCTATATATATATATATATATATATATATATATATATATATATATATATATATATACAGACCTAAAGGGGAAAGTTAAGTGAGGAAAAGCTTAAAAAAGTCCAGAGGTCAAGATTTCATGTTTGTTGTCGGATCTGAATCTCAAAATACTAAAATATTGCCTAAGATAAATCACAAAAGAGTTTTACAATAGATAAAATACTGAGCGCATTAATCAACACTCTACCTTTGGGAAGTTGGAGATTTGTGTATTGTACAGTAAATCCCTTTTTGAATGATCTTAAGAAACATTCATGGATAATTCATGGGTTTCTGTACAGCGGAGTCAGGACTGTACAGGTGATAATTGAAATTCATGTCAGAAGTGACTTAAAGGTGACACAGATTAAAACGTGTCAGAATCCGTATAGTGTCTCCTGGCCTGTGCAAGTCACTGCTGTGAAATCCCAGATGATGTCAGCAAACGCCCCACGCAGACGCAGAGGCAAAAAGCCACATGAACTCCGACCTGCCTGTTATCATTCAAGCCCATAAACTATATTTCCAAAAAGTCCAAATCATTGAATTCAGATGTTTCAATCACTTCCATGGTTACAGGTGTATAAAATCAAGCATGCAGAACACTTCCACAAACATTTGCGAAAGAACGGATCGCTGTCAGGAGCTCAGTAAATTCCAGTGTTGTACCGTGATAGGACGTCACCTGTGCAATAAGGCCAGTCATGAAATCATAAACTAAGCCACAATTTGTTTTTTAAAAGCCTTCCCAGAAGAGTTGAAGCTGTTATAGCTGCTGTTATATCATATTAAACCCTATGGATTAAGAATAGGACGTTACTCAAGTTCATATGCATGTAAAGGCAGGGGAGCAAATACTTTTTGCAATACAGTGTATATCAGATTCAGAACCACGTATGAAAGTGACCCAGATGAGTCTGAGTGTGTCAGATTGGGGGGGAAAAAATCTAAATCGAGTCACTTCAGGCTGGTAATGTGAACGCAGCCTGAAACTGAAACAAGCCTGGTTTCTACAACAGATCCAAAATATGCCCTAAAATCCACCTTAAACACCTTTACTTAAAACAAAAAAAAAAAAAAAAAGCAAGTTTTTCAAGGGGTGTTTGGGACGAGGTACAGTAGATATTAAGCATTCTGTGCATGTGAGTGATTTGGCCAGGCGTGCACAGACTCGGCAATGTGTTGAATAAAAGCCTCCATTAGTGTGTACAGATCGTTCGTTGGTCCGCGAGCCAAATCTATATGAGCGCCATTAAGTATCAGCAAAAGTAATGACATCACAAAGTGCATAACAATCAGATACAGCAGGTACGCCGGTTCAATTTCTGTTTTCAAAAAAATCTTCTTTTTTTTTTTTTTTTTTTTTTACTTCTTCAAAATAACACCTATGTGAAATACTTGACTGAAAAGTTTAGAAGAAATACGCAGGTACTTTTATAACGCCAACGATTTACTCCAATCCTGCAGGCGATATGCTAATGAAAATGATGTGTCACAGACAGGAAGGCTTGATGCATCGATTTCCTGTATAGACATAAAACACTCACAGCCTAATGCATCTAAAGATTAAGTCATTATGATTAATTAAAGAAGACAGAAAAACAGATCCGGCATCCAAGGACAAAATACATGCACACAAATATCTGAACATATTCCCAGCCAGAACACACATGCGTCAAGAATAGTTCATATAAACACTGAACCAAAGACATGCGATCATCTTCAAATGTTTGATTACATTGGAAATGTATTTAGGAGCCTGTTCATGATTTCTGACCGTAATAACTGAAACAAACACAATATTTAATGCTTAATGATTCAACTTTCAGGTTTTAAATTAGCCAATTAATTAGCCGTTTTAAAAAAAGGCATTACTTTCATTTTTTTTTTTTATCCAAGTTTTGTTTTTAAAGTTTTA
The DNA here is from genome assembly GCA_030347435.1 of Clarias fuscus. Lineage (NCBI taxonomy): Eukaryota > Metazoa > Chordata > Actinopteri > Siluriformes > Clariidae > Clarias > Clarias fuscus. Next base: position 37,518,770 of record CM059211.1, read on the forward strand.
TCTTGTAGAAAAATGTATTATTATTATTATTATTATTATTATTATTATTATTTAGTTTCTTTGGTCCTAATATATAAAGCAACAAGATTTATAAAAGGAGTTATTTATTTATTTATTTACAAATAAAATAAATTACACCTATATATATATATATATATATATATATTTTTTTTTTTTTTATATTGTAGGAATTACATGTTGGTCCACATTCAGTAAATCAGTCAGTGCTTGTGTCTAAGAACTTTACGGTAGATGCGACAACGCAGGTAAGACATTTATCACTTTACATCCACTAGGGGTGCTAATCTACACGTCCATTTCCTCTCTGCTCAACTCTCTAACTCATGACCGGCACTACGGGCGCTAAACTGGTGCGATCCATTTCTGTACAATATTTACAAATGACAGAGACATAATAACAAGCCATGTTAATTGTGTAAAACTGTTAAAGATTAGTCTGCTAAATGGACGGACCCCAGGCCCCAAGCATTTGTAAAAAATAAAATTTCAAAATTATTAAGCATTAAGACACGATACAGAGCATCATCAAAGACTTTTATGGGTTAATGCGAGCTCTAGACGTCTACAAGTGATGAATCCTGCAGCCATTGGCTTCGTCATCTATCAACATTAAAAAAATGCTCACACACGACTTTGTCCTGACGGCTTCAGCCTGTGCGCTGTTCTGTAATCACTCTTCCAGTTCACTGAAGTATATCCGAGTGAGGACGGCTGCGCTGACCTACAGAGCCTTCAGCCGTAATTGTTTTTTCATTGATTGGCCAACAGTGTGGAGATGGAGAGAGAGAGAGAGAGAGAGAGAGAGAGAGAGAGAGAGAGAGAGAGATACTGCCTTCAACTCAACTCTGAAGTGTGAATTTGCAAATGCGAATTACATCATTGTTAAATTCTCAATATTTCAGGGACAAATAAAAAAAAACTAAAAAATCTTTATTGTGGGTAAGGAGACAAGAAAGGAGGTGGAGGAACAACACAAGGAGCAGCCTGAGGAGGTAGAGGAGCACTATGACGAAGCCAATGGCTGCAGGATTCATCACTTGTAGACGTCTAGAGCTCGCATTAACCCATGAAGAGGCAGAAGAATACAAAGAGAAGGTTATGGAAGTAGAAGAATATAGGAGCAGATTAAGGAAATAGAATAACACAACATTTGGGTGGAGGAGCTGGAGGAACGCTACGAGAAGGTTGATGAGACTGAGGAACATAAGAAGTAGGTTAAGGTGGTAAAAGAACATGAGGAGCAGACTGAGGAACAGGTTGTGGATTTAGAAACAGACATAAGGAGAATTTCAAGGAATTACATTTTAAGGAACGAGACAAGAATAAGGTTAAGGAGGTAGAGGAACACAATTAGGAGCTGATTGAGAAGCAGGTTGAGGAGAAAGAGAACCAAAATCAGAGTTTCACCAAAGTAGAGGAACAACACAAGGAGAAGGCTGAGAAGATAGAAAAACGCAAGGGCCATTTCAAGAAGGTAGAAAAAACAACATAAGGAGAAGGTTGAGGAGGTAGAGACACATAACCAGTAGGTTGAGAAGGTAGAGAAACAGAAGGAGAAGGTTGAGGAGAAGGACTTAGAAGAACACTGTGCAGACTAAGGAACAGAAAAAACAACATAAGGAACAGGTTGAGGGGGTATAGAAACACAAGGAGCATTTCAAGAACCGAGACGAACAACACAAGGAGAAGGTTGAGGAAGTGGAGGCACAAAAGAGCAGGTTGATGAAGTAGAAGACCACAAGAAAAAAGTAAACATCCGTTAACAGCTGCATACTAGGACGAAGAAGCTCCCTATAAACATGTCAAAGCTGAGTAATTCCACCAGGGTGAAGCATTAAGGTCTGTCTGCAAATCACAGGCCTGTGAGGGTGTGTCTTTGTGTCCATGTATGGTCATGTGGGTGTGTCGCTGAAACCCTGGTTCAGTGTGTTGTACACTCAGAATAGGGAGGAGACATTGTAACAGCTCAAATTATGTTGTTACAGCTCCCTCTGCTGGTTCAATTTGGATCTGCAATTATTTTTTATTACCTAACAAACCAAACAAATAGTGTTACTCAGAATATTACAGAGTAAATCCTTATTTTAAGCACATGGACCTTAACCTAAGACATGGCAGGCTGACAGACATCAGTGTCTTTAAGGCTGCAAATACATTTTCAATACAATTTTTCACTTTTAGGAATCAAATGTTCTTAGGTGAACAGTGAAAAATGATCATCAGAATAAGGACAATAATTCAAAAATAGATGTAGGTTGTGTACACGTACAAGATGCTCACAGGAATTTTACAAATGAGATGATCTAAATCTAAATGCACTGCAAAATAACACTTACAAGCACTTACAAACGCGTATCTAAGAACCTAGACATATCCAAGAGCGATTACTTTCTTCAGTCGGGTTTGGGCGCGAGCTTGGCCCACAGTCTATTCCAGAATGCCGTCTGTTTCTCAGGTTCCTCGGGCCAGTCTATGTACGTTTTCCTCTTGACCACCCGTGCAAGCTTGTGGTGAGCGGACAGCTTCGTAGCCGAGATCTTCTCCAGAAACACCACGATCAGAACGTCCCTGTTCTCCACGAGCAAGCGGTCAGTGGCCAGCTTCATCTCCAAAGAGCACCACCTGCTGCGGAGGTAGTGACGGCTGAGCAGGCAGAGCGTGTACCGGCTCCTGTACAGACTTCCCGTGATGTTCTCGACGATGTCCGTGCCTAAGTGAAAGTCCCGGCTGTGGAGGCAGAGCCGCAGGAAAGGTGGTCCTCGTCTCTCCAGGTTGGGAAGGAGCTCGTCGACGACCCAGCGCTCGTCCGTTCCAGAATACGACACGAAAACGTCGTACTGATAGCGACTGTTAGGGTTTTTTCTCACGGCTGCATCCACCCAGCCACGAGCGATGTATATGAACGCCTGCAAGTAATCTCCGGCGAGTTTATGGACGAGGACCACTGACATGAAAAGCAGAATCCAGAGAGAAGTCGTGGCGAATAGGACGAATTCCACATGTGACGAGCAGCTGGACTCAGTGTACTTGGCAAAGTTTTGGATGCCGTTAATGTCTCGACAAGCAACGCCGCCGCTGGACATCCACGTCACAACTTGAACTTGTCTTTGGTGTTTGGCCCATTCGCTAATCCAAGCATTGTCACAGCTGCAGAGGAGCACCAGGTTAATGAGAAAAACATAACGCAGATTTAAAAGTGGCCTGGCGAAGTTTTCAACCAGACTCAAGTCATTGTTAACATTAACGATGAGATATTCGAGAGACTTCAAGTCTTTGGTAAAATCTCCATTAAACAACGGAATCCTGGATCGGAAAAAAATTAAAACCTTCAGCGCGGTCAGATTGTGGAGCATGATACCAAGGTGAGGTTGGTCGCTCAGGTCGACGTTAAAGAATTGCAGCTTTCGAAGGCGCAAAAGTGTATTAATATCGACCAGATCAATGAAAGAGGACATAACCTGAGGCGATACCGTAAAGCTTTCCAAGGATTTTAAGTATTTCACAGCAAAGCGTGAGCCGCACAACAGCTGCTCGACTACAGCGGTAAGATTGACCACCGACAGAAAGAACGGCTTCTCGCAATCAAGCAAACGAACGCTTTTCGCATAGATGTGAAGATGGAGACCAGGCTCGGGGGCACTCTCGGTCCCGATCACGATGCTCATCGGGCGGCTACAGGAGCTGATCGAGAGCTCGGTGAGGTTTACCGGGATGCGACCAAAAAGGAGACCGAGATCGATCTCGGCCTGCGCTGTCTCGGACGACGGATGTCTGAGACAGCCGACTGCGAATTTCCTTAAAGAGGTTAAACTGGTCAAGGCAGAGGGCGCGAAATATTTTACAGCGTTATGTTCGAGTGTCAGTGACTCTAAGCGATCCAGACCAAAGAAGCTGAACCTGCTGATTTTGGAAATGGCATTTTTGTCCAATATAAGAGTCTTTACATTTTTCATTTGCTTGAATGCGAAGTCAGAAATATGTGCGATGATATTTTTCGACAAGTCTAAGCTTTCCAATCTCGCCAACCCTGAAGGCGCTGTGATCGGACGATTCGCTGTGATCTGAGTTATCTTGTTGCCGTGGAGGTTCAAGACTTTCAGACTGTCCAAGCCTTCAAATGTAGCAAAGTTAATCGAAGACATTTCGTTATGTGACAAATCTAAATATTCCAAACTACGCAGACCATTAAAAGTCCGATTGTCAGTCAAATATGATAAACTCTCTTCGCTTATGTGTGAAACTTGCACCTCGTCAATTCCTTCAAAAGCAAAATCCTCTATCACAGCGATTTTATTATAGGAAAGATCAAGAGTGCTGAGATTTTGCAGACAATAAAACTGTCGCCTGGTTATTTTACTTAACTTACTTCTATTTAGGCGGAATTTCTGTAACAGAGTCACAGGATCGGACGGTTCGCACAGATTCTCCAGCGACCGTCCCAAAAAATCACCCTCCAACTCCAAAACTTGTAGATTTTTCAGAAATTTGACGAAACATAAATCGTCCTGCATGAAAGAGCTCACGATGTTTATTTCGCGTAATCCGTGACACCCTTCGACTCCGATATCTTCTAAATAGGTTTCTGATTTTAGATGCAGGTTTTCAACTGAAAAATTTGACACGATATCACAAACCAACCCGAGACCGCCTCGTCCCAGGTCTGCCTCCAGTGACTCGATCTTTCGCACTCCGGACTGCATGAGCTGCAACTTCAGAGCCGGATTCATGGGCATACTTAGAAACGAAATCACTGGGAAGTACTTAAAAACATGTCCGTCCAGAAATTTCAGATTCGGAAATACAAAATCGAGACGTTTCAGAGATTTGAAATGTTCAGCAATGGAAGCGTCCTCCAAACGAGGACATTTTCGGTGACTCAGGATAACCGGGTCGTCTGCGCTCACGTACAGCGACGTCAGCGATTTTGAGACTTCCGCGATTCTACATGAAATATCCTGGATTTCCGTGCCACAGCTGTCGAAGTGCAAGAATTTTAGATCTTTTAGTCCTTTGAATGCTTCAGCTGACACGGTGGACATATTGTAGTTATGAAAAGAAAGCTGGGTCAAGTTGGGTAGCTGCCTGAAAGCGTCCTGAAACACTGACGAACTGCAGCATTTGATTTCAAACACCCTTTCGTATTCCTCGAACGATATCGAGCGCAAATTTCTCAACCCGGTGAAAGCTCCAGGATGAATCGCTTCAGGACAGTTACGAATGTAGACCCGTTCAAGCATGGAGAAGCGCTCTAAAGCGTTTGCTCGAAGCACCAGTCCACGTCCGGCTTCCAGGCAAAGGCTGTCGATTTGTCGAGGAAGCGTAGCAAGATCCGACTTCACATCCCGAACATTACTGCAAAGCGCTGTGAGTTTTCCCGTCGGGCAATATTCATAGGGGATGTTTTCGATCATGTTAGCGTCTTCATAAACAAAACATTTATCAGACATCCAGCATGCACCTGACGACAGCAGGAGAATAAACAGGAGCCAAAACTTCGCCAAATTATCCGTCTCCATTGTTTCATGCGAATGGCTAGGTTAAACGTCCAAGATGTAATGAAGAGACGCCTCGAGACCTAAGGCTTTCTGTTCTTTTGTTGGACGCACCCTTCACCCTTTTTTCATTTCTGCAAAAAAAACAGGAAGCTCATGCAAAACAACTTTATTTTTAAAACCACATGGAGTGGTGTGTTTGTAAGATCTGGATCTCAGAAGCACGTTTCAGGACAGCATTCAAAACATGAGCTGAAGCAATGTCTCAAACCCTTGCGTCTCAGTCCATCCCACAGGTAGCAGGTTTATCTCCTCCATCTTTAATCGTCCAATAAAGACAATAAAAGTATATTGAAGTGAATATTGCTATATCTGTTTGTACGTCCCGATTAATCCCCAGTCATATCCATCCCTCAACCTACTGTCGTATTTGTTTTCCCTTTCTATCCCTTCCTCTGATTCTCGTACCCACCACCACCCCGCCCATAGCTGCGTTCATTTTCTTTACGGACAAAAAGCTCGTCCCCGGGCGTTGTTGTCGTTATTCTTGTTGGTTGTTGTTTCTTTTTTTTTCCCCAAGGACTCCCTGGTCTTTGCCCCCCTGAGAGGGTGCTGTTGTATTGCGCCGAATCCTGCTGCATCAAAGGGTCCTTCACCTGAGGAGGCGCCGCATTACAATACCAGCTCACCTTCCTTTCCCTGGTCTGTCACTTTCTTGAAGCGAATACGAACGACCCCTCGACCTCGGCGTGACCTGCTCTTAAGAGAACCTCGCAGTACCTCGTCACCTTTCCTGTAACCTCTTCACTTTAGGGTTAGGGTAAGGATTCCATCTTGATATTGATTCTCTCGAACACTGTTACATCTTCCAAAAAAAAAAAGTCTGCAATGGAGAACTTATTGACTGACACATCACTTCGTAGTATTTACAGTATATGATTGTCATCCTCTTTAACTATTACCTAATATATCGCATCATTGTTCTCCATTTATAGACTGTGGAACATCTGCCAGACAAGTTAGTTATCCCTGTTATCGCTTACACTATAGCAGCTATTCCTTCACAGATACATGAGGAATACACATCTCCTCATCGAAACCATCACCATATGACAAAACATTGGTTTGTTACAAGCCAACGCTCTGGTTTACCGATCAGAATGTCTGCGGTTCAAGTCACAGCAGCGCTAAGCTGCCAATATTGAGCCCTTGAGCGAAGGCCCTTAACCCTATCTGCTGTACCCTGGCTGACCCTGCGCTCTGACCCCAACTTCCTTACTCGGATTTGTGAAATAATCATTCAACCGTGCTGTAAGGTACGTGTGATAAACCATTAAATCCTAATCGTAGACTATGTGAAAATCTCAGAGTTAGCAAATACCAAAGAAACTCACTTATTTACTCACTGAATCACGGAATCACTTACTGATACTCTGGCTTTAAATTAATCCTCCATTTGCTCTTATCACTTTACATGTTGTTCAATCACTTATTATATATTTTATAAACACACAACGTTTTAGAAAAAATATGGTAATTTAAAACCTATGATTAGTCACAACTCACTCACTCACTTACTCACTCATCATCTATACCGCTTAATCCTGTATTCAGGGTCACGGGGGGCCTTGAGCCGATCCCAGGAGACTTAGGGCACATGGCAGGGTACACCCTGGACAGGCTGCCAATCCATCGCAGGGCACAGACACACACATACACTCACTCATTCACACACTACGGACAATTTGGGAACGCCAATTAGCCTAACCTACATGTCTTTGGACTGTGGGAGGAAACCGGAGGACCCGGAGGAAACCCACCAAGCACGGGGAGAACATGCAAACTCCATGCACACAGAGACGGGACTCGAGCCTGGCCGGGGATCGAACCCGGACCCTGGCGGTGCAAGGCGACAGTGCTAACCACTACACCACCGTGCCGCCTAGTCACAACTCCTATGAGGGAAAATTAAAGGACCAAAAAAGCAAAATACCATCTTCAGTATCAGATTCTGGAGGAATTAAAGTTCATCATCTCCAAAGTTGCACTCCAAAAGTACATTTGCATTGTAGAGTTTAAGCACTGTGTGTCTGTGTGTGTGTGTGTGTGTGTGTGTGTGTGTGTGTGTGTGTGTGTGAAGGCTGTTGGTTAAACATTACAGGCCATGTATCATTATGTAGGGAATAACCTCTGGCCTCGTGGGCAGCGGCGTGCTCAGTGAAACGGCTAACACCAGCCCACACACGCCGTAACGCTCCGAGCCAGAGAACTGAAATCTAATTGTCTGATTGTAGAAATATAGAAAAATACTAGAAATGATGGATGAATGAAGCATCTGTGTCTGCAATCCCAAAAGGCTTGCTATTACAAGTCATCCAATCCTTACGGCAGAATAGAGAGAAACTGTAGTGACATCATCATTATAGCAAAGTTTACATAAATGAAATCAGAATTCTTACAATGCAAATTGTCTTGTATGAATTATTTAATTTCATTTATTCATTCGTGTTACATCGGGTTGTTATGGTATATGATCTCTAAGATCCAATTGTATGTATCTTTTTTTTTTTTTTGTCTGACTGTATTGTTTTGTTTTCTCATTTGATATTTTGTTTCTGCATATGTTGTTGTGTTTTTTGATTTGTTATGTTGTTTTCGGTTTTGTTATTTTGTTTTTGAATTTGCTGTTCTGTTTTTATGTTTTGTTATTTAGTTTCCATTTTTTGTTATTTAGCGTTTTTGTTTGTTTTTATTTTGTTTTTGGTTTGGTTAATTTGTTTTTGAATTTGTCATTTTGTTTTTAGGTTTTGTTATTTTGTTTTTGTTTGTTTTTATTTTGTTTTTGGTTTGGTTAATTTGTTTTTGAATTTGTCATTTTGTTTTTAGGTTTTGTTATTTTGTGTTTGAATTTGTTATTTAGTTTTTTTCTGTTTTGTTATTTTGATTTTGGTTTTGCTATTTTGTTTTTAGTTTTGATATTTTGTTTTTTAATTTGTTATTTTATTTTCGTTTTGTTATTTTGTTTTGCATTTCTTGGCCAATATATACACTCACAGTCAGCTTCAAGAAAAACTTATATTTGAAATAAATAATAATAAATAAAGAATGAATAATTTTAAATATATATATAAAAAATTTATAAAACAATTATTGCTATATGTTATATATTGATATGCATATATGATAATATTATTCATGTTATATTAATATAATATACATCATACTATTTTTCCTTACCTATGTATCAATTTTTTTGTCTGTCCCCATATATATATGGCATGGCATCCTTTCCTCAGTGTGTGTGTGTGTGTGTGTGTGTGTGTGTGTGTGTGCGTGTCTGAGGAGGCCCTGAAGGAAAGCCATTGCTTTTTTTGTTTTCTCATAAAAAGCGTCATAAAACAAGCCTCCTTAATTGGTGCTCTATAAAATTAGCATATGCAAACATGCTGGATTTCCTCCTCTACTTCCCCGCTTTTGTCTCGGCGCTGACTCTTTTCACCGCCGTTTGCGCTCTGTTTTGTTTCTGGCTTTTTTTTTGTCCTTTACTCTTATAAGGGAGAATAAATAGAGAAAGGAAAGTGGCATGATGGCAGCCGCTCTCTTTTGCTCCTCCCCGGCTTTAGTCACGCGTCGTTACAGTGTCTTTCTAAAATAATAATAATAAACTCTGTGACCTCTTTAACCTCCACGTGCAGGACGCCGTTATCAGGAGCACAGTTTTAATGTTAGTTTAACAAACAAACAAACAAACAAACTAAAATTATTTGTGTGTAAATTGTAAAGTGGTAAAGTGACTGTGTGTGTATGGTCAGAGAGTCACTAAGTGATTCATTGATTCAGTGAGCAGTGGAGCAAATCAGTGTCTCACTGAGTAAGTGAGTGTGTGATTCGATGAGTGAGTGAGTCGGTAAGTGGTTGAGTAAATTAATTCAATTCAATTTTATTTGCGTAGCGTTTTTAACAATTGTCATTGTCGCAAAGCAGCTTTACAGAATTAAAGTCAGTGAGAATTAGAGAGTGAATGCTTCAGTGAGTGAGTTATTAAGTGAATCAATGTGAGGGATTTGTTTATCGGTTGAGTAAATTAGTGAGACACTAAATATGTTCATTAAGTGAGTGGGTGAATCTGTGAGTGTGTGAGGTTTTAGGAGGAGACTTAATGAATGATTTGCTGTGTGTCTGAGCAGTTGAGTGATTCATTGAGTTGCAATTAATAACAGAGTGAGTGAGTGAGTGAGTGAGTGAGTGAGTGAGTCACTAAGTAAGTCAGTGTGTCAGGGAGTGAATAAATCAGTAAACCTAAAACTGTGTGCAAGTGCTTTTGTATGTGACTGAGTGATTTAAAGAGTGACTGACTGGTTGAGTTACGGAGAGTGAATGAGTCTGAGTGAGTAAATCAGTGTGAGCAATCCAGGAAGTGAGAGAGTGAATCAGTGAGTAAATGCTGTTGTATGTGAGAGAATGAGTGAGTGAGTGAGTGAGTGAGAGAGTGAGTGAGTGAATGTGTGAGTGAGTGAGTGAGTGAGTGAGTGAGTGAGTGAGTGAGTGAGTGAGTGAATGAGCGATTGAGTGAGTGAGCAATTGAGTAAGTGCGTGAGTGAGTGAGTGAGCAATTGAGTGAGTGAGTGAGTGAGTGAGTGAGTTAGTGAGTGAGTGAGTCAGTGAGTGAGTGAGTCAGTGAGTGAGTCAGTGAGTGAGTGAGTGAGTGAGTGAGTCAGTGAGTGAGTGAGTCAGTGAGTGAGTGAGTGAGTCAGTGAGTCAGTGAGTGAGCGTTTGAGTGACTGAGTGAAACAGTGAATCAGAAGAAAATGAATGTATGTGAATAAATGATTCGGTGTGAATGATCAAGTAATTGTTTGAGTAAACACTGTAAGTGATTCACCGAGTCATCTAAAGAATTGTATTTTTCGTGAAAATGACACAAGACACACTGACTCGCCCGATCCCCCTATCATCATTACTTCTTTCAGTTAAATCAACAATTGATGATAATTTCAATGAAACTTTCTCTTGACCTCTTGCCCTTCCATGCTATAACTTCCCCTCCATGCCGTCTCTCTCTCTCTCTGTCTCTCTCTCTCTCTCTGTCTCTCTCTCTCTCTCTGTCTCTCTCTCTCTCTCTGTCTCTCTCTCTCTCCAGATGGGGAATGCATTGAACACTTCTGTTTTTTCTCTCCCATCCTTTACGATGCCCCATAAACCTGTTTTCATATTTAATTCCTCCAGCAGCTGTGCAGATGGCAGCCATGCAGTAACACACACACACACACACACACACACACACACACACACACACACTGACAAGTTGTTACAGATGATCGATGCTCTCTGTCTTGTGACGTCCTGACACTGGAGACTCCTTCCATAAAGTGTCAAGACACATCTTTCAATAAGTTGCTGCTATAGAAACTTTTATAAGTTGTGTGTTTGTGTGCATGAAGTCGTGATTTGCAGCTGTAAGACTGTCAGGACTGAAAATTAATCTACACCTCCAGGCCAATCAGGACGCAGGATTCGGGAGCACTGGGGTACACCCTGCTATTCTTTTCCTATTGTTGCGGTCACACTCTGAAACATTTGGCTTCTTATTGAAAAGCCTCTATTGTTATCGACATACACACTTCTGCTGCCTCCCTCTTCTCTCTTTTCTCTAATAATCTCCCTCTCCATCTCATAGACACGAGTCCCGGCCCTCGGCTTTTGTCTCAGCCCCTTTAGCGCCGCTTGTGTTCCCTCGCCATGACAACCAGCGTGCACACAGAGACCGGGACCCATCTGTGACTGGCCCTGTGCCATGTGTCCATTCTGTGCATGTATGTATGTGTGTGTGTGTGTGTGTGTGTGTGTGTGTGTGTGTGTGTGTGTGTGTTGAGTGTGTATGGTGTTATAAAGCCGAGAGCAGTTACAAAAGCGACCCTCGGCCCCCTCCATTGTCTTGGGGACGGAGCCGGAGTGTTGTGTCAGTCACTCGTCTTGTTGACCCGGGGGTCGTGGAGGACAAAGCCGCCTGCCATGGTGGCCACTGTACCACTGTCTCGTTTTCTAATGATTAACGACGGAGAGAAGTGTGCACCGGGGCGGGTGGGTGTAATGAATGCGAGCTTTTTAAGTCTAGTTAACATTCTGTTAACTCCGTTTTGGTTTAGGCGGGCTTTATGGAGTTAAATGAACAAGTGGCACTGGACCTCGGGGTCAAACCAATGATCGTATGAGGTGTTGATCTACAGTAGATCAACCCAGGTTTACACAAGAACGGGCAAAAATAAATAAAAACTCAAGTTCTGCTTTCAAACAGGAAGTGAAAGAGTCTGCAAACTTCTTATTCCTTAGTTATTTATACAGCAGCTGACTGACAGGTGAGTGGTGCTTACAAGAATGGAAGAAAGAAAGAAAGAAAGAAAGAAAGAAAGAAAGAAAGAAAGGAAGAGAGAGAGAGAGAGAGAGAGAGAGAGAGAGAGCAATGAAGAAAGAAAAATAAGGAAGAAAAGAAAGAAAAGAATGAAGGCAGAAGAAAGAATGAAAAAAGAAAGGAAGGAAGGAAGAAAGAAAGAAAAAGAAAAAAAGAAAGAAAGAATGAAGGAAGGAAGGAAGGAAGAAAAAGAAAGAAAGAATGAAGGAAGGAAGGAAGGAAGGAAGGAAGACAGAAATGAAGCAATAAAGAATGGAAGTAAGTATAAAGAAAATAAAGGAATTAAAAGAAGAAAGAAAGAAAGAATGAAGGAAGGAAGGAAGGAAGAAAGAAAAAGAAAGAAAGAATGAAGGAAGGAAGGAAGACAGAAAGGAAGCAATAAAGAATGGAAGTAAGTATAAAGAAAATAAAGGAATTAAAAGAAGAAAGAAAGAAAGAATGAAGGAAGGAAGGAAGAAAGAAAAAGAAAGAAAGAATGAAGGAAGGAAGGAAGGAAGGAAGACAGAAAGGAAGCAATAAAGAATGGAAGTAAGTATAAAGAAAATAAAGGAATTAAAAGAAGAAAGAAAGAAAGAAAGAAAGAAAGAGCAGAAAATAAGGAAAGAGGGAAGGAAGAAAGAAAGAAAGAAAGAAAGTAAGAAAAAGAAAGTAAAGGAATACTGGCTCTTGGAGTGTCAATCAGGAGAATATTGAGCAATAAAATTAAGAGCGTTTACAAATGTAGTGTTTGTTACAGTAAAAATATGATTTTTTAAAGCTAATTTGTAATAAACGGGATTATCTGGTTAAAAGGCGTACAAAAAATGATACAGTTGTAGTTATGTGTGTGTGTGTGTGTGTGTGTGTGTGTGTGTGTGTGTGTGTGTGTGTGTGTGTGTGTGTGTGTGTGTGTGTGTGTGTGTGTGTGTGAGAGAGAGAGAGATCCGTTTAAATGTGCTGAATTCTAATGAAGAGATCAACTTCTTTTGTGTCCATGCAAAGCAGAGTTACAAACATAAAGATGGCCACAGACAGAGAGAGAGAGACAGAAAGAGAGACAGACAGATAGAGAGAGAGACTGAGAGACAGACAGACAGATAGAGAGAGAGAGAGACAGAAAGAGAGACAGACAGACAGAAAGAGAGACAGACAGAAAGAGAGACAGACAGACAGAAAGAGAGACAGACAGAAAGAGAGACAGATAGAGAGAGAGACAGAAAGAAAGACAGACAGATAGAGAGACAGACATATAGAGAGAGAGACTGAGAGAGAGAGACAGAGAGACAGACAGATAGAGAGAGAGAGACAGACAGATAGAGAGACAGAGAGACAGACAGACAGATAGAGAGAGAGACAGAAAGAGAGACAAACAGACAGAAAGAGAGACAGACAGAAAGAGAGACAGACAGACAGACAGAAAGAGAGACAGACAGAAAGAGAGACAGACAGGGAGAGAGACAGACAGATAGAGAGAGAGACAGAGAAACAGAGAGACAGACAGGGAGAGAGACAGACAGATAGAGAGAGAGAGACAGAGAAACAGACAGACAGAGAGAGAGACAGAAAGAAAGACAGACAGAGAGAGAGACAGAGAGAGAGAGAGAGAGACAGAAAGAGAGACAGAGAGAGACAGACAGAGAGAGAGACAGAAAGAGAGACAGATAGCGAGAGAGACAGAAAGAGAGACAGAGAGGGGTGCCTGATGTATACCTCCAGTTCAGTGAACATCAAACCAGCGACGTCAGCAACACAGCAGCACCTGTTCCTCATACAGAACTCAACACTGTTAACCAGCGAGAAGAAAAATGGAGAAAAGGAGTGAGACATACAAACAGAGAGAGAGAGAGAGAGATGAGGGGAATAAACAAGAGAGAAAGAGAGAAAGTTATTATACAATAAATTAAGAGGGGGGACAAAAAGAAAAGGAGAAAAGGGAACATAGAGAGAGAGAGATATAAAGAGTGACAGAGTGAGACAGTAAGGGACATCGAGAGAGAGAAAGAGAGTGAGACAAAAGAAATCTAGAGAATCAGGTAAACAAGGACATAGGCGAAGAAATAAAGAGAGCGAGTGAGACAGGAAGGGACATAAAGAAAAAAACAAAAAAATAAAAGCACAAATAAATGAGAGAGAGAGAGAGACTGAGGAGAGAAAAAAGGACAAAGTGAGACATAAAGACACATAGTAGGATAAAAAGAGAGTGACATGAAGAGAAAAAGAGAGAAAGGCAAAGAGAGACAGATAAAGATATAAAAAAATGAGAGACAGAGAAAAAAAAGAGAAAGAGTGAGAGAGAGAGACAAAGAGGGACATAAATATAGAGTGAGTGAGTGAGATGAGGGACAGAGGGAGCGAGACAGAGAGATGAAATAAACTGTAATATTCCGCAGAAGAATGAAAGACAGAAAGAGTGAAGTATAAAAGTCGCTCAATAATGGTTTAAAATTGCAGCATGATTAAGTGCTAAAAAGTAAATGCCCCCCTCACTCTGCTTTAGTCTGGTTGTACAGTGATTTATAACGACAGAGACACTTGAATGAAGCTTTTACAGCAGACAGCCTGCTGGCACACTTTTCATCTCTCTCTCTCTCTCTCTCTCTCTTTCCCTCTCTCACCCCCCCCCCCCCCCTCTCTCTCCATCTCTCTGTTAGGGAAAGTGATGAGGCTTGTTAGTGACGGTTGTAAAGCACTCGAGGCAATGCTTGTCCTGATGTACTTTAAATACCGCCGTTAGGTTAGTCAGGCACGGGTTAATAAATCACACACTCTCTCCCTCACACACACACACACACACACAAGCATATACACACACTTATACAAACCTACTTAGTAAAGCAGTAATGAACAGAAGGTGTCGGTCCTGCACTCAGTAATTGTCCCCCTCGCCTGCCCCGCCCATGTTTATAAACATTTATATGTTTAATTCTGAATATTTTAGTAACGATAATTAAGAAAACATTAACAGATTATTAATATACTAGAATCCTCCTTACAGTCGTGTTAGACATGAGAACTCCAGAACAGGATCTCACCGGAGAGAGAGAGAGAGAGAGAGAGAGATTTGTTCATGTTCCCTGCAGGGATTAAAGACAATCTCCTCTCTGATCCTTTTAAATAATTGTCTTTAACTGTGCGAGTGTGCGTTGACACGAACACACACACACACACACACACACACATACACACGTGGACAAAATTGTTGGTACCCTTCTGTCAATGAAAGAAAAACTCACAATGGTCACAGAAATAACTTTAATCTGACAAAAGTAATAATAAATAAGAATTCTATGAATGTTAACCAATGAAAGTCAGACATTGCTTTTCAACCATGCTTCAACTGAATTATTTTTTTTTTTAAATGAACTCATGGAACAGGCCTGGACAAAAATGATGGTACCCCTAACTTAATAGTTTGTTGCACAACCTTTTGAGGCAATCACTGCAATCAAACGATTCCTATAACTGTCAATGAGACTTCTGCACCTCTCTGCAGGTATTTTGGCCCACTCCTCATGAGCAAGCTGCTCCAGTTGATTCCGGTTTGAAGGGTGCCTTTTCCAGACAGCATGTTTCAGCTCCTTCCAAAGATGCTCAATAGGATTGAGGTCAGGGCTCATAGAAGGCCACTTTAGAATAGTCCAATGTTTTCCTCTTAGCCATTCTTGGGTGTTTTTAGCTGTGTGTTTTGGGTCATTGTCCTGTTGCAAGACCCATGACCTGCGACTGAGACCCAGCTTTCTGACACTGGCCAGCACATTTCTCTCTAGAATCCCTTGATAGTCTTGAGATTTCATTGTACCCTGCACAGATTCAAGACACCCTGTGCCAGATGCAGCAAAGCAGCCCCAGAACATAACAGAGCCTCCTCCATGTTTCACAGTAGGGACAGTGTTCTTTTCTTCATATGCTTCATTTTTCCGTCTGTGAACATAGAGCTGATGTGCCTTGGCAAAAAGTTCCATTTTTGTCTCATCTGTCCATAGGACATTCTCCCAGAAGCTTTGTGGCTTGTCCACATGTAGTTTGGCATATTCCAGTCTGGCTTTTTTATGATTTGTTTTCAACAATGGTGTCCTCCTTGGTCGTCTCCCATGTAGTCCACTTTGGCTCAAACAACGACGGATGGTGCGATCCGACACTGATGTTCCTTGAGCATGAAGTTCACCTTGGATCTCTTTAGAAGTCTTTCTGGCCTCTTTTGTTACCATTCGGATTATCCGTCTCTTTGATTTGTTATCAATTTTCCTCCTGCGGCCACGTCCAGGGAGGTTGGCTACAGTCCCATGGATCTTAAATTTCTGAATAATATGTGCAACTGTAGTCACAGGAACATCTAGCTGCTTGGAAATGGTCTTATAGCCTTTACCTTTAACATGCTTGTCTATAATTTTCTTCAGAATCTCCTGAGACAACTCTTTCCTTCGCTTCCTCTGGTCCATGTTGAGTGTGGTACATACCATGTCACCAAACAACACAGTGACTACCTGGAGCCCTATATATAGGCCCACTGACTGATTACAAGATTGTAGACACCTGTGATGCTAATTAGTGGACACACCTTGAATTAACATGTCCCTTTGGTCACATTATTTTCAGTATTTTCTAGGGGTACCATCATTTTTGTCCAGGCCTGTTCCATGAGTTCATTTTTTTTTATAATTCTGTTGAAGCATGGTTGAAAAGCAATGTCTGACTTTCATTGGTTAACATTCATAGAATTCTTATTTATTATTACTTTTGTCAGATTAAAGTTATTTCTGTGACCATTGTGAGTTTTTCTTTCATTGACCGAAGGGTACCAACAATTTTGTCCACGTGTGTACACACATACACACTCAAAGCTCTGAGAGGAAAGTCAAACACTTTAATACCAGGTTAAAGACAGAGGGATTATCATGGACACGGATAGAGGAGTTGATACTCTTTCATGTATTCATGAGAATCTAATCCTCTCTCCCTCTCTCACTGTGTGGCCTGTAGCTAGAGTACACACATGAATAAGAATGAGACTATTCACTCATCCTCATGCATTTATTGAGAGCACGAAGCTAAGACACACACACACACACACACACACACACACACACACACACACACACACATTATGAACTAATTTCCATAATTTCCTTATACTTGTTCACATCTAATGCCTCAAGCACAGTAAATCACCTGCGCCAGCTTGATGCTCCCGAGTTCTCGATTCTGATTGGTCAGAAGGTGTGAGGCGTCAGTAAGGAGTCTCCAGCATCAGCGCTTTGTAACTGTTTTACAGTGTAAATATTGTTTGGCTTCATGACACGGTAACATGATGATGACAACGATAAAAAATTATTATTATTATTATTATTATTATTATTAAGATTTAAGGGATTAAATAATTATAATCAAAACATATACTGTAAGTATTGCAGAATATTAAAGTATGCAAATTTTATGCAAAGTACATACAGTAACTATCACGTGATCAATCTTACAATCTTGCTTCCTTACATCCTATATTCAGTCTTCGTCAGATATTAGAACAAGCCCTGGTCACATGACTATATATATATATATATAAATATAAATGTTATTTCATATTTACATTTTTAATTTGTTTGAGTGTTCTCATTAAAACATCATTAGTTGTGATTCTTCGAGGTACAATATAAACCGTATACATATTAAATGCGTCTGAGTTTATCTGTATGTGTACTCACTATATTACTGTAGGTCTTACCAAAGAAAGGATTATATCAAAAAAGCACTTTTTTGTATAAACCGTTTTATTTCCTACAGTTGGAGATAATGAAACGATGGAGATATGTAAATTTACGAAACAAATATGATTAAAACACACAAAAGGTACAATAATATACAGACTGAACCATGTATGCCGAACATTAATGCATGCAAATATGTGCAAATTCCATAAAAAGCAAGTTTTTTAAATGTCCTTTATACTTTTTTTTTTCCCTCGAATATTGTAATAAGCCCCGAGTCTAGCCTATTAAAACCTTTTTCGTTTGTAAAAGTTTGTTTGTACAGTCTTATGCAAAAGACGACCAAATATACAAGAATATTACAGAACTAGAAGCCTTTTGCAAGGAAGAATGGGGGAAAATCCCAAGTATAAGAATTGGAAGACTTTTAGCTGGCTATAAAGAGCGTTTACAAGCTGTGATATCTGCCTATCAAATATTGTGCATTTTTTTCCATTTCCAAGAGAGACTGTGTTAACATCTTTTCAATAAAAATAAAAAAAAACACCAAAATCTGTTATTTATCAAGGGGTGCCTAAACTTTTGCATAAGACTGTATTTATGTGATACAAATTATTTTACCTAAATAAATCTAAAGCTGTCGTTTAAACATTTGGCCGCTAAACTGATTTTATATTTCTTGGAATATTTATCCAGCATATTCTTGACACTGGAGACTCCTTACATAAGGTGCGAAACAGACACACGAATAAAACACACTTCACTTTATAAACCGGTAGATGTTTCCTTACTGCTGCTGCTGTGGAGAATATTCTTTAATGTGTCTGAGATCGTGGCGTTTACCTGTATTGTATACAGTATGTAGTCACTATATGTAAGGTGTTACCATGGACACGAGTGTATATTAAAATGAGCACGTTAATTTGTATGAACAGTTTTATTTCCTACAGTTGTAGATATAGAAAATAAGGCACACAAAATGATGTAAAGTTTTTAAATAAATATGATCCAGATGTATATAAAAGCATGCCGAACATTAATGCATGCAAATGTTTGCAAATTCCATAAAAATCATGTCTTTCAAATGTCCTATAGGCTTTCGTTCTCTAATATTGTAATGAGTCGCGTCACATAGCTGTTGTTTCAACATTCACTGTTTTGATATTTATTGTACATTTTTTTTAGGTCAAATATAGGTCACATATGGTCCAACACCCCCCCCCCCCCCCCCCCGCCCCCCGACACTGGAGACTCCTTACATAGGTGTGAAACAGACACATGAATAACACACACTTTATAAACCGTTAGATGTTTCATTACTGCTGCTGCTGTGGAAAGTGGATCAACATCTCAATCCGAGTATGAAGGCAGCGTTTCTGCTCCTGCTGCACTCCTCTGACCCGCGCTCTTTGTGTGTGTGTCGGTTAATGTGAGTGTGATGTGCGGGTAATTTAGCCGAGCGGACGGCCGTAACTAACACGCGGTGCTGCGTTGTGCCAGGCTTTAATTAGGCCTGGCTGAGGTCTGCTCGTGTGCTGGCTTCGCGCCTGCACCATGAGAACATCCATATGCTCACAACACACACACTCGAGCACACACACACACACACACACACACACACACACACACACACACACACAGGATCACAATGCAGAGCAATACAATATGTGCTGACTACACACACACACACACACACACACACACACACTGCGACACACTGAGAGTGAGGAGAGGTTCAGACACCTGCAGAGAAAACGGCCCGAGGTGGATCTTTGTCTTTTCTCTCTCACAGACGCTATTACCAAAACAGTTACGAGTTAATAGGTAAAGCTGCGACACCGGCAATAATAATAAAAAAAAAATAACCAAGCCGTAGAGACGCAATTATCACTTAAAGAGAAAGTGTTAAAACACCTTAAAGCCGTCTTGTTAACGGATTTCTTTTTCCTGATAAAGTCATGGGAGCGTTCGCCATCTTGTTTCTCTTGTTTTTTATTTCTACTTTTTAATTTTTTTAACCTCAGCACTTTGTCAGCGCTCTCTCTCTCACACACACACACACACACACACACACACACACTATGACCTGAATTAGCTACTATGTGTTTTTTGCTGTAACCCTCACATAGAGTACTGATGAATCAATGATTCATTGATTTTTCGAATGACTCAAATTAGCTAAATGATTCACTTTGCAAGCACTGACTCAGTGTGTTGATTCACATGCTGTAGCACGATCCTCTACACTAAAAGCTAAACTAGCTAACTGTGCAACTCGTATATAGGTTGTGCAATATCGTATTCTTTAGAGACAAAAATAAAAAATATTGATTGGTTAGTCATTTACAAATGACTCCTTAAAGTGAATCATGTGAATCGAATTGCAAGTAGACATGGATTAATTGCACTACGTAAAATTTATTTATTTAAGCTAACGCTTTTAAGTTTTGCAATCACGTCTTACTCTACTATTAGATTATTATTATTATTATTATTATTATTATTAGACTATCATTGTTAGACTATTCATGTACAATGGTAGTTTATAAACTTTTTTTTCAAATGATTCCTTTAAAGTGAATCAACTTGCAAGCACAAATGAATGTACTCCTATTTTTTTAATAATGTAAATACTAAATTTTTGCAATATTTTGATCACCGTTATTAACGGAAACTGCAGCCTGAGTGAAGAATCAGGCATCATTCAATTTATTAAACAGTCTTTAAAAAAAAAAAAAAGTTAATAATAATTGATTCACTACATTGAGTCACCATATGACACATTTAAATGACTCATTTCAATCAATTCGTAATCAGCAGGTTGATTTATGTAGCGTTACACAAATCACACAGTAAGAGATAAAATAACATACGATTATGCAAAAGGGTTATTTAAAAAACAACCTTTTTTGAATTTCATTTTGTAATCTAAGATCTTTAACAAATAATATATGATTCCTATATGATTCATCTTTTTAAATGACTCCTTAGTGTCCTTGTAAGCACAAAGACTTTCACCTACATGTTTAAATGAGCATTCGTAATATTAAGCATTAAGCATAAATCGAATCATCTTCTGAGATTTGGTCGAGGCTCAGGAGAAATCAAGTGAATCGAACCTTGTTCCATTTGATTCAGTGGAAAAAAGAATCGAATCTCTGAAGTGATTCACAAACTTTTTTGTTTAATTTTTGCTTACTTGTGCTTGCCATCTGTGTATGTGTGTGTATGAGAGTGTGTGTGTGTGTGCGTGTGTGTGTAAGTCTACAGCCTGCTCTAGTTTCCCCTCCACATGATCCCTGAGAGTGGGAGTGCGTTACGCGGCGCGTGATAGTGATGCTAATGAACGCTGCAGAAGCTTAAGCACATAGCAGGGGGGTAATAGCAGCATCCCACTGGCTCCTGGCTCGCCGTGGAGTTTTTATGACCCGGAGAAGCCCGCACAATACACCAGGCACATTTTAGTGTCTCTTTAACTACCTCCTCCCCTCTCCTCCTTCTTCCACTCCCGGCAGGACGATTCCGCACCCTCGGCCGTCGCTGAATCGAGCCGGGTTTACCATTAATGAGGACGCCGTTGACGTTTACACACTCTCACGCTGACTCTTACGCTCATTCCCGGTGATGTTAGAGAGAAGGGAGTCGTGGAGGAGGGAGGGAGGGATCATAAACAGGGCCGCAATGTCAAAGGCAGCAGAAAAGGGGGCTTCGGGGATAAAGCAGGGGATAATGTGCGATAATCGTGTAATAAACTATGCATTGCTGCAGTAAACTCGCTTCAGAGATGCTAATGCGAGTGAAGTTGACCTTTCTCGCTTATCGCCAATCGGAAATGTTCCGCAGCTTCACCAACGACAAGAAAACTACAACAAATAAAAGTTATCCTAGTTATGACTGAAATTAAATTCAATTAAAATGTAATTAAGGACTGACATGAAAATCACGGTATGAGAGGTTAAAACATACGACGCTAACCATCATACAAGGTTTTTTAGCTAGTTATCTAAAACCGTAACACTTACACACGACAACTACAAACACAAGACGCAAATTAACTTTAAAATAAGAAACTAATTTGAATTTGTACCTTTAGACCGTCTTTGAACGCGTGGCTTACTGTGTGTGTGTGTGTGTGTGTGTGTGTGTGTGAGTGCGTTAAAACAAAGTCTGAGTTAACGTCATTACACTAAGTGATGAACATAAACCATAAAAAGTCTTCACACTCTTTTGTGAAGGCTTTGCAGTCATTACAGTATGTGTGTGTGTAGGGGTGTGTGTGTGTGTGTGTGTGTGATCACATAAGGACTTTCCACTAATGTGTGAATATTGTCGGGTATAGTTAATGTGTATGCACATGTGTGTGTGTGTTTTGTATTGGGGGGGGGGGTGTATTTGCTAAAAAGGGTGTGTGTGTGTGTGGGTGTGGGTGTGGGTGAAAGTGTGTCCCCTCTGTTATTGGCTCCAGGTCTCCAGTCACATTATGCGTCTCATTGTGTCTTTGTGGGTGAGAGCTCTATAAAAAGCCGAGCTCTAGAGATCCGGTCAAAGCAGAGAGCCTTCACTGACACACGCTCATGTAGGTGTATGTGTGTGTGAGTGTGCATGTGTTTTAACTTCTACGTGCAGAAGGTTGAGCTTTGCTTCATTCTTCTTTTTTTTTTTTTTGTAGGACTTTTTTTGACCACCAGGATTTTATTCAGGTCTTTTTATTTGAAATTATTTGTAAAGTATCCACCTTGCTCTGATCTGCTGAGATGGACTCAGACACCGGCTCCACCTGCAGTCGCTCCTCGTCCCCGGACCTCACCGTCGACTCCGGCTTCTTCTCCAGCAAGATGTTCCAGCAAGCCACGGCAGACGGATCTCCGGTTCCTGGAGGAAAGATCCGGAACCGTCCCGAGCTTACCAAGGAAGACCTCCAGGAGCTGCGTCTCAAGGTGAACAGCCGCGAGCGGAAGCGCATGCACGATCTCAACCAGGCCATGGACGGCCTGCGCGAAGTCATGCCGTACGCGCAAGGCCCGTCGGTGCGCAAGCTGTCCAAGATCTCGACCCTCCTGCTGGCGCGCAACTACATCCTCATGCTCTCCAGTTCCTTGGAGGAGATGAAGAAGCTAGTGGGCGAGGTCTACGGGTCCGGCGTGGCTCAGAACCATGCCGCGAGACCCGTCTTAGCTCCGTCCCAGCTTCCCTTGCACCCTCTGGCGCAGTCCTTGCACTCTCTGGCAGGTGGAGCAGCAGCCGTAGGCTCCACCCCCCTTCAGCACACCAGCAGCACGCACACGGCCGCGGCTCAAGCTCCCCATTCTCCTCCAGCAGCGGGATATCTGGGCTTCCACGCGCCACCAATCCCAAGCTTACTCAAGGACCCGCTGCATTTGGCCGGCTCGTACAGGCACTTCCCCGGCATGCCGTGCCCGTGCTCCCTGTGCCAACCTTTACCCGTGTCCACAGCCAGCCTGCACGGCCTTTCCATGAGCAAATGAACCAGAAACTTCGAGCATGGACTCGAAGCGAAGATCTCCTGAATGTTTCTGATGTACATGATGGTCTGCATAATGTTGAGAAAAGAACCGTTGTGAATAGTCTGTGAAGTTTTGTACAGTTTCTTTTTTTTTTTTTTTTTTTGTACAGTTTTCTACATGATTTCCTAAATTAAAAGTTTATTATTATTAAAACGCCATTTCCGCTTCATTCTTTTTAAAACTTTTGTCAGCAGTAATAACGATCGATTCAAGCTCACGTCTCAAACTGACAGCACACGAGGCTCCAAACTAACTAGGGTTCTCCAAATCCTCGATTTGTTCCTACATTTGTAGCTTAAATTCCAATAATAATAATCATAATAATAATAAAATCACTAAATAAAAATTCACTAGTTAATAAAATAAAGGAGAGTCATTTAAACCATTTCTGATGTAATAATATCAATATTAGCCCTATGGCCTTATTTGATAATTGTATTTATTGCTAATATTCAGCAGTATGTGTGTGTGTGAATGTGTGAGAGTGTGTGAGACGTGTGTCTGATTAATGTCCTTATAAAAATGATAATTTAGGACATGATCTAAAGAGAGAAAAATGACAAAGGTTTGGACATGTGGCATGCTAAATAGCTGTCATGGACGGCAGCTGCTAACTATGCATGAGTGTTTGTCTGTGTGTGTGTGTGTGTGTGTGTGTGTGTGTGTGTGTGTGTGTGTGTGTTATAAAATCAGACACCATATGTATCACACCTTCACATCAATATTGGCTGCGATACATTTATTCGCGTAACAATTTCATTCAAGATTCATGCTAGCTAGCATGTTCCAGATGCCGCTAGTCAAATTTTTTTTTTTTTTTTTTTTTTTACTATATGTAAAAAAAAAAGAAAAAGAGAGCGAGAGAGCAAGAAAGAGATGTACAAAGGCCAGTTAAGGCAACAGAGAGAGTCAGAGGAGCCCATCAGTCGAGAACGCCCAGCGGGCAGCGCCAAGGAAGAAAGGAGGAGGCCGTCGCCAGGTTGGCGCGTCTCTATTGTGTTTCACACACAGCGGACAGGGACCGTTTCTTTTCATGTGCGCGCGGGAAGATTTGTCAACGTCCAACAAAGCTGCGGTCATATTCAGCCCTCAGCCGCTGGTCATTAATTATGAGACGGCCTGGCATCTGCACGCGGACATTTGTTAGACGGAGAGAGAGAGAGAGGGAGAGAGAGACATGTGAGGGTTCAACTAGTTGATGCTTATGTTATGAGAAGCAGAGTTTTACAGCACGCATGTTAATGTCTCACACACACACACATACACACACACACACACACACACACACACTGAGTGTTTAAGGTCATGAGTCAGAGAGAGACGTGTTGTTTTAGTCCTGAGAGACAGAAATTATTTGGTTGAGTTCAACTAGTTGCTAATAACGCTGCATGGGAAATAATTGGGATCAAAGTATAAACTGTAAATCATTAAAGACATTAATATTAACTCTGATGAAGAAAGATGAAATATGGATGTGTGTACTGATTAAACATACAGGAGAACACAATCACCATATGAGCTACAGGCAGTAATGCTCTTTTTCTTTGTGTGTGTTTGTGTGTGTGAGATTTTATTCACACAACATTCAGAATGTTGACCTTTAAATGTGAATGAACTCCTTAATTTCTTTTTATGAATCTGTACATGAAATAAGAATGTACGTTCATAACATGAAAAATATTGGCAAAAACTGGCATTTTTAAATTTAAAAAAGATTTTTAAATTTTAATTTAAAGGAAATTTTATTTTACTGTTTGTTACAGAGTATAAAACATCTAATGTATTATATATACAAAATATAAAAATTCAGTATTTAGTGTAGCATTCGTTGTGTACACTAATTGTACGATAAATTTTTCTTTTATTGTCATCACATCTTGATTAGTTTAATAATTATTTTTATTTGTTTTCTAAAATATATTTAGTGAGTATTCGAATGGAGTAATACAAATTTTGAAAAGGTGGCTGATATTTCATTTGGACTGTAATTTTTTTTTTTTTTTTTTTCTGGAGCCAAGACTAAATATCAAATGTCATCTTAAAGACGTTTTTAAAAAAAATCAAATTAAATAATATAAAATTAAATAGAATTTCTTTAAATTAATTTAAATTAACTAATCACATATAAAACATAAAAAAAATGTATGTAGCTTCAGTGCACATGCGCACACTAATTGTATGACAAATGTTTATTTTGCTTAAATTACACATTTTGTTTATTTTAGGAAACTTTAGAAAATTTTTATTTAGTTTAAATTACACATTTTGTTTATTTTATGAAACTTTAGAACATTTTTATTTTGCTTAAATTACACGTTGTTTATTTTAGAACATTTTATTTTGCTTAAATTACACATTTTGTTTATTTTAGAAAAAATTGAGTTTGTTTAAATTACACATTTTGTTTATTTTAGGAAACTTTTTATTTTCATTTATTTATATTTTTTTCTAAATTTAGTTAAGACCCAATAATGAACGGCATCTAAAAGATGTCCCGCTAAAAATAAAATAAAATAAAATAAAATAAAATTACAGTAAATTTAAAATGACAATTTACATAATAAATAAATAAATAAATATTTATATTACATATTTAACATAACACTATACTTTAGTTTTACATCTGTAATATGGTCTATTTTTCTCTTTGTTTTCTGTAACATAAAAGTGACACGAAGAACAATTTATATCAATAAAAATAACTTTTGGGAATATTTAATGAATAAAGATGAATAGAGGATCTTCGGCCACGATGTGAGCAGCATTACAAGATTATTAGATCCTGGAGATCTTCATTTACTCTACCCTTTCTCACACACACACACACACACACACACACACTCGGAGCCTTTCTCAGGAGCCAATTCGTCCGTGAAGAATACACGCTCGTCCTTGCAGGACTCTGCGTCCCGATGATGGCGAGATCAGAGGAGAAATGAAGAGATGGTTCTCCTCTCCTCCTCCCTCAGTCCACGGCTTTCAAAGGCCCCGGGACAATGACAAGTCGCTCGCGGGACAAAAAGCGAGAGCAGGGGGCCGCCTGAAACACAGATCCCCCCCCCTTGTGCTCCTCCTCCTTCTCACACTCTTTCCTTCTTTCTCTCGGCATTTCATCACGGTAACAAGCGGCGTCGGGCCGCAGAGGGATCTGACACTCACGGCCACACAAAAGCGGTTAGCTCCTTTATTTATGGGCCCATTGACACGGCTAAGAGGCTCCGTCAGCTGGAGGACGTCCCAGCGGGGGGAGGCAGCTGCCAGCCTGCCCGGAGCAGGGGATTGTGGGATACCGGGAGCCCGCGGGTCCCCCCTCGCCTTCGGTCCGGAGCACAGGTGGGAATGGGAAGCTGAACACATTGTGGGGGATTAGTCGGCCCTCTGCGGAGGGATAATTAGACACATTGACTCGTGCAAAGCTGGTGTTTCCTGATCGGAGGCAGATGGAAGCGGTCCGCGGAGACACGGCAAGGTGTCTCACGGACGTTCGGTCAGAGGTTGCGAGGATCTTCTCGAAGGTCCGTGTTTAAATGTATGCATTTGGCATCGGTCTGTGTCCTGGGAGCACCGAGCATCCGGGACACTCACTCCATCACAGCTGAGACCGCGAGGCCACCTACTGGCATGTGTTCAGGAGATCTCAGAAGATCACCCATAAAGACACGACGAGAACATGGAAAGCTCCACCACACAACCCAGGACCCTGCTTCACCATGAGGCAGTAAGCGCAACGTGTCCATGTCTTCAGCCCCTTCGACTTCCAACTTAATATTATTGAACTGGTTTCTCTACCTGCAGCTCTGACACTCCTTCCATCACGGGTTTATACAGCACTAATGCACTCGTTCTGGTTTCCATAGTAACAGTAACGTGGACGCTTGCACATAAAATGGCACCGTGTTTAATATCGCAGTAAGGAGTCTCCAGTGTCAGACATGGTCTCTATTTTCCATCATAGAAAAGTCTTCAGAAAGAGAAGAAGAGACGAGATTAATCACAGGGAATAATTTTCCCCCAAAGATATCCCACGATATAAAATGATAATCTTTAAATTAAAAACAGTAAGTAATATGTCATCTTTGTCACATCGCTGTGGTATAAGAGTAACAAAGCATACACGTTGTTTGTTGTGGTTTTATTATTTGCTTTGATTGTATCTCTAATTTAGATTAAAGACGTAACAAAGGCTCAATCTGATCTTTGTTGTTTGTTTATTTATTTATTTATTTATTTTTTTTATTTTTTTTATAAATGAAATGTCAGTCTTTTGTTCTGCGCCAGACGAGCGAGCGTCTGAAGTTAAACGCCTGTGATCGATGAGGAAATCGGGTGTAGCCCTTCTGCGGCCCCGAGGCTGGTCTAACCGAGTTAATTAGGCAACTGAAGGACCCAATTAGTGGAATTGAGGGGCGGAGGAAGGACATATTGTGTAACAAACGCACATATTGTGCAGCTTCTGGGTGCAGAGCAGCTTCAATTAAAAGAGGGAGGACTCATGACCCCTTAAACCAGGCTTCCTCTCACTCTTACTCACACACACACACACACACACACACACGCAGAGCGCATACTGATGAGGAAAACACAGCTGGGATGAGACACATAGCATACGAGAGCACTTCGAACACATGACATGACACACACACACACACACACCCTTAAGGGCCTGAGAGGGCAGGGGGCTCAGGTGGGTGTTAACACACACCCATCACGCCTTGCTCCATATGGACCGGGCTGCATTCTAATGATGTGATAAACTCCTCTTGTCACTTCCATTATGGGCAATTTCATTAGCTGATTGTATGAAACAGGGCGACGTGGCTGAGCTTCTCCCCCGAGAGACGCCACAGCTTCTAGCGCTCGATACGTCACGCGCAGGAAACGTGACAAAACAGGCTTCCCTTCTGGGTCTGGTTTGAAGAGTCGTGTAGAAAGCTGGATTTTGTTGTTGTGTGTGTGTGTGTGTGTGTGTGTGTGTGTGTGTATACGTGTGTGTAATTGTTCTCACGGACTACACTGCACATTTTTGACATTTCAATGAATTTTGCATGTTTTGAAACCAACAGTTCTCATAACACCAAAACATGGTGTCTCATCTAGGCGAAAAAGTGAATTTTCAGATAGGATCATCTAACACCATTTTTTCATAATACTTAATGCTTCGTATCTCCCGATCCATGCTTCGATTTTTGCAAGCACATTTATATTTTTATCAGATAAAAAGAAACACATTTGCTAAATACAATTTCATGCCCTTTTATGTAGTGTCCGTAACTTTTTCAATTCAAATCTTTCAATGATCTTAATTGTCATTTAGATGAAACTTGGACAATTTATATTTCACATGTAAAGACATAAACCTGAAAAAAGTGTGTTATTCTAAAATGCAAAATGGTTAAAATATTGCAACAGGAATTTGACGTGATTACGGACACTGCAGATTTTTCGCGTTTTAAGCGTTTACCAAAAACCAATTTAAGCAACAATTTCCCAGATCATATGCTTCTAGATTTTAGTATCAATAATTATAAAGAAATATGAATAATTTGCATTTTAAATAATTAATGTTTGAAGCAACACAGTATTACGCTGAAAAAATTGCCATTTTTGGGGCACATGTATAATCAATCAATTTCTCCCAAACGCCTTAAGTTAGCAACTTTTAGGGAAGTAAATTTAAGGAAGCAAGATTTAAAAAAAAAGAACATTATACATTCAATAAGAATAGAATTTTTTTTTTTTTTTATCTTTAGCACTTAACCATAAACAACACTTTTGTGTTAATCCACAAAAATAAGAAACAGGAAATGGCGCATTAGGCTAGCTACTAAGGTGATACATCAACGTCCGTATTCACTGTCTCCAGGCAGGTCTTACTGCAGCGCTGGTATGGTAAAATAATAATATAACCAAATGGCAACCAGCAAAACGAATCCATTTTGTTTGGAACAGTAATGGAACCTTAAAAAGCAAAAGGCATTTCATTCTGTAGTACAGTAAAGGGCACTCCTGCCTGTAATACAAGTGAAAATAACAGCAGCTTTGAATGCAGCACTGTGTGTACCTGTGATGTTTATGTTGCTCATGGTGGGTTCAATGGTTGTAAAAAAGATGTTGAAGTGAGTTTAATAGTTTTTCTTTTTAAAAAAACTTCTTCATTAACATTTAATATCAACTGGCATGCTGCTACTCTGGACACTGAAGCCCTACGTGCTGAGGTCAGATATTATACCTGATTAAAGTTCTAATGACCCCATGAGTTGTATTGTATTGCATTAGGTTATTATATAGTATATTATGTTATATTGTATTAGATTAGAATATATTAGATTGGAGTAGATTATATTTTATGGTATATTTGTGATTGTCGATTGTGTTTTCATGTTATGTATTCTGCACTGCACCAATCACTGCAGGTGATTTACAAATTAGAATCACTATACAAGACAGTATACTATGTGATAATATAAGGATATTATAATCTAACTGTAAGATATTCTATTAGAACTATACACACTAAGCATTACCACCATCATTAAAATCATGCTAAACATATAAACCTTTTTTTTTTAAATGGTGACCATTGAACCAACCTAATTCTAGACAAAAATATACTATTTAAATACCGACCTTGGGCAGACAGCATATATAAACAACGCTGCATTAAAACTGCAAATCTTAATCTGACACTCCAACTAAATTGAGTTCATGACAATGAGCTGGGTGTACACTTGCCCTTACCAATATGGCGCCACCGTTTGACGCGTCTGAAAAAAACAACAACAACAACAACAACGCAGCAACTTCCCTTTAAAAATGGCTGCTGTTACGTCGCTTTCTTATTAATTACTATTCATGAGTCCTTGCATACGGTTTTAATTACACTCAATACCTCTAAGTAAACCCTTTATTTATATATATATATATATATTTTTTTTTTAAAGTTAAATTGTTTTTATATGTCTTTGTTTATTTGCGGCGTCATTAAGATCCGCTTCCGGTGTTGGTTCCGGGTTGAAGGTATTCAGGTGACGTCATGCGCTGAAGATGGCGGAAGGGTGAGTTGTTAAGTCCCATTAAATAATCGTTGTTTGATGCGTTATAATGGTCGGTCTGCTCGTCATAAAGACCTCAATTAAGTTTAAAGTGTGAATTCTAACCATTGCTGAGCTTTGCGATTAGCATCGAAGCCAACCGCTGACGGACTTGTGCGTTTGTTTACTAAAAACAGTGTCGCGAGCTTTGCTGGCGTAGGGCCGCGTCTCAAATCGCCCAGCGTGTCCTGTGTATGTGTACTACGTAGGGAGTGACGTAACGGCTTGTAGGTGATTAGTAGTGCAACTAGGTAGTAAACACGGCTTTGTCATTCATCGGATCGAGCCGGGGCCAGTCAATAAAATCGACGGTCGCAGGCAGGTGCGGATTTAACCGCAGTGTTTTGCGAATTTTGTTTTGGGAAAATTTCCCACAAAAATCTTATTTTATTAAAACCAAAAGTATATTTTGAATATTTATTTTCAACCTTACTGTTCAGCTAGCCCGAGAGCTAAGCGAGGTGGTTGTGTCTGTCAGCTGTAAACGGCTTTTCTGGATCTTTCTGGAATTAGAGCCGGGTCTGTTCGATACTGGTTTAAACCGGTTTGTCGGTTGATGACTTAATGAATATCGGTATGTGTGATGGTCTCAGGGAAGGAGCCTGGTGGGGAGGCTGGCTGCAGCAGAGCATCCAGTCCCTCAAAGACAGAGTGAGTATCTGCATTTAAAAGCCCTAATTAGCAATCAATCACCCCAGTAGTTAAAGCTTATAATCTCTGAATCTGCCTTTACAGTCATCCGAGGCGTACGAGTTCATCAAACGGGATTTAACCGAATTCTCCACGGTGGTGCAGCATGACACCGCCTGCTCCATCGTCGCCACAGCCAACGCAGTCAAGAGCAAGCTGGCCGTATGCGTTCATATCTCTCTCTCACACACACACACACATGCAAAGTGATGTTATCAGCCATAACATTATGACCACCTTTCTTATATTGAGTTTTTTCCACTGTGTGCTCTGACACCAGCATGAACCTTTTCATCAATTTGATCTACACTAGCTAATCTGTTGCATTGGATTTCATGGCCCTGCCTTCAGTCCTCATGTGCATCAGTGAGTCTTAGACACCCATGACGCTGTCACTAGTTCACCAGTTTCCCTTCATTGGATCACTTTTGGTATGTGCTGAAATCTGACCCGTGGTGTCCGAGCCACTAGAAGAGCCTAGTGTAGATCAAATTGATGGAAAAGGTTCATGCTGGTTCTGATAGAAAGGAGTCAGAACACACATGTTATTACTGTTTTGGTGGCAAAAGGGGGACCTACTCAATGTTAGGGAGTGATCATAATCTTGTTGCTGATCACTGTGTGTGTGTATAATAAATAAGTGAATTTCCATATATATATATATATATATATATATATATGTATTAAATCAAACTCTGTTCTCCTTTTGCGGCAGGTTGAAGGTTCGTCCGAGACGACGGAGAAAGTGAAGAAGAGCCTTTCGAATATCCTGGGCGTGATCACGGACACGCTCGCTCCTCCACCCGATAAGACCATCGACTGCGATGTTATCACGCTGGTGGCCACGCCGGCCGGGACCACCGAGGTGTACGACAGCACCAAGGTCAGATATATCCCGAACTACCACTGGAGACTCCTTCCATAAACGCTAACTTAAAAAAACAATCAGAACGGAGAACATAGCTGTGATTGTTTGGGTGAGTTAACCCGAGTTCTGCTTTGCTCTAGGCCCGTCTGTACACTCTCCAAGCCGACCCTGCGACCTACTGCAATGAACCAGATGGTACGTTCCTTTCTTTTCTCTTCCCTCTTTTCTTCATTTATTTCATCATCATCATGTGGTCATCCTTTCACATGTTGTCATATGTTTATCACAATCCTGTCACGCTATATATGATTAAGACAAACTTGAAATATGTTGCAGTCCTGCATTAAGTAGTAAACATATTTGCACTCTTTTTTTTTTTTTGAGCTTGACACCAGCTTACACTTAAGCACTAATCTCTCTCTCTCTCTCTCTCTCTCTCTGTTTTCTCTTCAGGTCCCCCGGAGCAGTTCGACACCTGGCTCTCCACTTTCAGCCTAGAGGAGATGAAGGCTGAAATCTCCGAGCTGCTGGTTAGCAGCCCCTCTATCCGAGCGCTCTACACTAAAATGGTACGGCCCGCTTCTACTCTGGAACAAAAAACCCCTTTACACATGTGATCGTCCTATAAACAGCTGGTTTAATACTAAAGAATGTGGCTCTGATGAGATGATGACAAGCCTGATACAGGCTTTTTGTGAGGCTGAGCGAGCAAACGTAAACACTTGCTTAGGACAAAATAATAAGGACATAAATCTATAGCATCCTCCGGAATGTATTGGTAATTATAACAAATGATGTGTATTTTAAATCGTCTAAACATTGGTTTCTAAATTAAATACGCCATTTGTCAATGTGCTCATGGACCTGGTTCCAAACTTCTTTATCTGGTACCCGATTTGTGTGACTGTTTAAATCGGGTATTCTGCGCTGATCTCATTTATCATTTTGGAACTTAGCAAACATCCTAAACAAAGTATTTCTGAGCATCCGATTCAATTATATAGGGCAGATAATTAGATTTGTTTTTCCACTAATTCTTCTACTCTATGGGAGATTTATTTTCTACACACCTTGCTCATAGGTCCCACTCCCTTTGTCGTACAATACAGTGGAAGCTTGGATCACAATCATAACTCGTTCCGGCAGCATGCTTGTATATCAGAACACTTGTATATCAGAGCAAATTTCCCTGTGAGAAATAATAGAAACTCAAACGATTCATTCTACAGCCCAAAAATATTCATATAAAAATAATTCATACGAAATATAAAGTAAAAATAAAACAAATTAACCTGCACTTCACCTTTGTAGTACTGCGTTCTGCCCTTATTGACAACAGAACGGCAAGAAATAGTTGTAACAAAAACTAATGACACACATGCTCTCTGCTTCCCACATTCAGCTACTTGTTTTCCGCTCTTTTAAGTTAAGTCAGCCTTTATTGGTCACACATACATTACTGCACAGTGAAATTCTATATTCTTTGCATATCCCAGCTTCTTGTTAGTAGGCCGGGGTCAGAGCGCAGGGTCAGCCATTTTTACGGCGCCCATGGAGCAGACAAGGTTAAGGCCCTTGCTCAAGGGCCCAACAGCAGCAACCTGGCGGAGCTGGGGCTGATGGCGCCGATCTTCCGATTCGTAACTCTGAGCCTTAACACACTGAGCCACCACTGCCCCCTTTTAAACGTGCAAATCCTTACCATTAGTCACTTCTGCCTTCTAGTGGATAAGTAAACAATAAACCCACTTTACTACAAAAAGAATCCTAGCTGCAGTGATTGAGACCAGAGAGAGAGGAGGAGGAGGAGGAGGGCGGGGCTTCTGTGTAGGACAGGACCAAGAACCATTGGCTCAGTTGTGATGACGTTACTCTCGGCTTCAAAACAAGAAGCGCTTGAGACCTGATGATAATTGGTACTCATTTATCAAGACAAAAAATTTGCTCGTCTTGCGGAATGCTCGCAAATCGGGTTACTCGCGATCTGAGGTTCCACTGTATGTTTGTGCTAAGAAATCTCTACTGTCGGATTATAATATTCTAATGTTATAGGTTTCAGATTGTAACTCAAGTTCTAGTTGAACGAAGCAAGATATTAATTTTATAGTATTAAAAATGTTATTAATATTAATAAAATTAACAACTTTACACATTTATACCTTACACATTTTTTGTGCACAGCTCATGTGCTGTAAACGATACAAATTTCACATTAGTTAGAGGTTAGAGAATAATGTTGTATAAGATTATATATTATTTTATATATGATTGATGGATATTTATTTTCTGTGTGTGTGTGTGTGTGTTTAGGTTCCTGCAGCCGTGGCTCACTCCGAGTTCTGGCAGCGCTACTTTTACAAAGTGTTCCAGTTGGATCAGGTACGCTGTCTAAAGATATTCGCCATTCAATCACATGTATATATAAATTATTATTATTATTATATATAAATATAAAATCAGTTTTAAGAAATGTATAAAGAGCTCATGATGGTGTTTGAAAGACTTTTAGATGTTAAACTTACATGATCAGTAGCTTATTGTTTCTTAAGCCCAAAAACAAGTTCATACAATCAGCGGTTCATCGAGTTCAGGAGTTAATGTGTTAAAATATGTTGTTCATCATGATGTAATCCGTGCAGCTTTATAGTCACACTCTGCTGTTTCTTTTCTTTTTCTTTTTTTTTTTTACACACTCCAAGTTGACAATGCTTTCAGTGTGTGTGTAAAATCCCAAGAACAGATTATAATAATAAAGCCCTGGCCTCGATTTGTCTCGGTGCTGAGCTCATCGCACTGGGCCTCGTGCTCGGTTTCTGTGGCAGAACAAACGGGTCGTAATAAACACCTGGACCCTGTCGAGCCGCTGCCGTAACCATAAAGACTGTGCGCATGTCAGTACCGCTCGTCTTTCCTCTACTACATCAGATTTGTCTCGAGGCAGCGTCGTCAAGGTGCACATGATGTCATGCGTGATGATCTGAATTTGTGTGTTTGTTTGATCAGGAGGAGGCCAGGAGAGTAGCGCTGAAGCGGCGAGCAGAGGAAACCACTCAGTCCCAGAGTCTGGGCTGGGAGGAGGAAGAGGAAGGTATATTTCCTTTATTGTATTTGCGCAGACGTGAAGCGCGTGCGATCCGTTTCCGTCTCGTGTAAATTCTCCCTCTTCAAACTCCCACAGACGATTTCATCGGAGCTTCGTCTCCGTCTCGCTTGGACTTCGCTCCTCCTCCTATCGTCACCGTAGACACCAGCCCTTCGTGCACCACGCCCCCCGAGGTGGCGGGTTCCCACGGCGACGCCACGTCCGATGTCACTCCGTCAGTCAGCAGCGACAGCGTGAGTCTCCCGACGCAGCTAGAGAACCTGCCGGAGAGCAGCGCCGACGCACCGGCCGGGGACGGGAAGCAGGAGAGGACTGCAGCTACGGAGGGAGCGAAGGAGGAGAGGGCGAGAACGGAGGAAGCAAGAAAAGAAGGCGCGAAAGAGGAAGCGGTGCAAGACCTGCGAGTGTTCGAGCTCAACTCCGACAGCGGCAAGTCAACCCCCTCCACCAACGGCAAAAAAGGTGATGGCATTGGGTGCCAGGGGTGCCAATAATTCTCAAGAGTACCGTGTACACTTTGACACCAGAGCAGAAGTTTGACGAAGGAGTCTTTTGTTATGTTTTCCGTCAGGATCGAGTACAGACGTGAGCGAGGACTGGGAAAAAGACTTCGACCTGGACATGACGGAGGAAGAGGTGCAGATGGCGCTGTCTAAAACCGACGCCACCGCAGAGGTACCGCTCAAACCACCTGGCGACATCACCAGGTTTATGTTAGAAAGTGACTTAAGTCCTCTGTCCTGAGGACATCAAAGTACTAACTCCAATGAAACATCTCTTTTAAAGAAAATATATATTTTTATGTGAAGAGTTTAAAGTCCCATTAATATAGATACGATAACATGTTTTAGAACCTAATCTACACCTCCCGACCAATCAGAATCCTGTATTCATTCTTACGTGCCGCCTCATAATTTATTTCCTTTCCCTGTCCCAGTTTGACGACGAGGACTGGGAGAACTGGGAGTGAAGTGCCAGAGAGCCTGACGGCGACGACGCAAACGAACCCGTGCTTTAACGTCTCGAAACTCTTAGTCCACGCCCACACCTTCGCATTCAGCCAATGGGAGCAAGACGCCGGGCCTGGTGTTCGACCGGCTCGATGACTTCCAGCCAGTGTAATTAAGTTCAGAGCTGAATTCATTCGATATTTCCATGAGCCGCCGGGGGAAATTTGGCTTTAGGGCAGATGTGGAAGCTTGAACAGGACACGTCTGGGGTTAAAGTGGACATGCGTGTCTAAAAAAAATAATAATAACAATGAATGAATAAATAAAAATTTGAAACATGAAATAAATCATCCCTTTGTAAATCAGACATTGAGGTATTGATGTTATGGATGATGAGCTCACCAGTATGTTTTACTTTTCCAATAAGAATGGGGGAAACGAGTAATATATCAACCTTTGGGGCTTTATAAGCAGCCGTACTTGTACCATTGCTTCTTATTCTATTTAGGGGATTAGAAATGAATCCTGATGTGTAATTTATGTTTCACGTTTTATGTTTACTTTTTCTGCATATTGTAATAATTTTTTTTTTCTTTGTCTATGAAGTACTAACTTCATCTAATCTTATGCAAGTGACCGATTTAGCATTCAGCCTTTTCATAGACGACTGTTGCACTTTCGTTTCGTGAACTCCGTACGCTACATGACTCTGTTTAATGTTGTGTGGGATGTGTGAGGGGGAGTGGAGGGGAGGGGGGGATTGTAATTTGTCACATGTTCAATCTGTTCATATTTGACTAAAGACAAACTGATGAATCTTGTGTTTTGGATTTATTGTCTTTTTTAAATCGTGTTTTATGGGAGGCAATAACTCCGGACAGGGCCGGGAAATCCCACACCAACCCTAAGCACCCAAATAAATTTAGACACCACAGACAGCCTAATTTTTTTCCCCTCTAATATAGTTTGTTTACATATAAACAGTATTTTTCTTGTACCCATCACTACTTCTGTTCTAGTCTTACAAACAGCTCTGTCTCTACCTTGATGTGAAACAACCACTTCATTAGCGAAAGTCTTAGGCGCCATAATATCTGTAGTACAAATTTTGTTATATAAGTTTATGTCGTCTGCATTATTATGTACAAGACCGTTCCCTACAAAGATACACTACAATTAATGAATAAATAACATTACAGAAGAATATTTGCATGCCTGTAAAGAAAGCGACATATTACATGACAGACCAGTTTTCACCAAACGAACTCATATTCTCCAGCACGCTCAGTAAAACCTAACAGCTGTTTTACTTAGAATACTGCACACATCTGTATCGAACACCACCGCTCATGTTCAAGCAAAGAGTTTCCACACCAGATATTGACTGTTCATTGTTTATGTTTTTACTTAGTGCTTTTTATAGAAGTTTCTTTTAATGTAGAAATGTTTTCAAAAGCATCATCGCATATGACTTGTTCGGATGTTCCCAAGACTTTTGCGCAGCACTGTAAATAAAAGAGCCGTTAGGTTTTACTGTGCGTGCTGGAGAATAGGAGTTCTTTTGGTGACTTCGTCAAACTCGCTCCTTTCATGTAAAACCCAGGAGTCTACATTACTGATATTTTTTTTTCTTTTTCTTCCCCCCATCTGAAAACTGGTCTGTCATGTAATAGGTCGCTTTATTTACAGGCATGCAAATATTCTTCTGTAATAGACAGCCAAATTATCAAAACAATACATTTCATGCCATATGTTAACTCTAACCCTGGCTGAATCTGATGTGTGATCGCTGCGCCAGAGCTACTCCTAGGTACTTTTAAACCTCACAATTGCGCAGACATGATTTTCTAACATGTCAAATTTAGACCAATAATGACAACATTATGATAATATTTTTAGAAACATCTGATTAATTTGACAAATATGATTATGCACATGAACTGGACAACACAATGTGTTCTGTAATCGAAGCTAAAGATGGTAGAATGAAATCTTAGTGTACAGGTAGTGTATTATACTACAGTATTTTCACTTTTTCGTCTTTGTAAAAAAAGAAAAAAAAAATGAAATAAAGCAATTCGATTTTCCCCCCTAATGTGACCTCATAAAAGAAGAACCCCTCCTTGTTGCTCCGCTCATTTACCTAAACACTTGGAGGATGAGTGAAATAAAATGAGTTTGAACTACTGGAAAAGGGGTGTCTTTCAGCTAGACCATCCTCACACACACACACACACACTTTAGGGCACCTCTGAGACCTGTGTTAACTATATGTTAAAGAAATAAATCAAATACGGGACCTTTAATCAGAGTAAAACAGCAAAATTATTACTATATGTACTTATAGTTAAGCTCTACATTACGCCCTGGTTGTTACTCCAGCACTGACGTCTTTCATAAATGTCTCAACAAAAAACATAAATGATGAGAAGTATATCTGAACTAGTTACAGCTGGCACTTACAGGAAGTGAATCAACACCTTGTGACTGTCAAAGGACAATTTCATGCCATGGGGAGAAAACAATGTATCTGTGTATGAATATAAGTGTAAGTTACCAGATAAAGGCTTATGTTATAGACGAGACAGATCAGATGTTCAGGGTGCAGTTTGTGTATTATAATGCACATGGTTAACGCTAGACTAGACTCGTCTCGTCTCTAAACAAGTCAATTAGCTTGTTGCTAATCATTACGACTGCTCATGATGGTGTGTTATTGTGCTTCGATGGCTCGTTCTTCACTGTTGCCCTGGTAACCACTGCCTGCTGGATGAGACGTGGAGCTTAAAGCGTCCGAGTGCTGAGACACCTGATCTCGCGTGTTACTATTATTATTATTATTATTATTATTATTTTTATTATTAGTAGTAGTAGTAGAAATGGTAGCACTATCAGTACTATACACAAGCATGGCAGGATCACCGCTGTGCCTGAGAATCAACCACCAGTGTTGCACGTCAGGGATCAGGCCACTAGGGGGTCCTCAGCTGCTTCACGGAATTTAACACAGTTTATTAAACTCCGCTTTTTTATTAGTCCAACACTCTCCTGGTGTGTCTAGGCAGCCTACTGTGAAAGTTCTAGTGTTTTCTGTTTAGTTGGATCATAACAGTTTTCAACAAATAGTGGCGGAGCGGTTAGCACTGTGGCCTCGCGCCGTCGCCCCCAGGGTTGAGGGTCCGATTCCCTCGAGGTGAGATCTGAACCTCCAACCCTAGTGGTGCATTGGTAGTGCCATGTTAGTAATTTAGCGTGTGATTGAAGGTGGATTCTGGGTAGCGAGTGAAGACAAACATCTCAGGCGGAACAAAGTAATCTCTGAAAGTGCCCTTGCAACTGAGCTTAAGTGTAACATTCTCCTCTACATTGCATCAAAATATTTATCATTTCTGTTAACATTTCTGTTCTCTCTCTCTCTCTCTCTCTCTCTCTCTCTCTCTAAAACATTGTGTAGGTTCACCATGTTGCTTGGCACCTGAAGCATCCACAGTAGAAAACATTAAGAGTTTAATGATCAGGTGTGCCACCAGGGGGCAGTGTTGCAACACACACTATCACTATAACAGTAACTCTGGATTGGGACACAACCCAAGTAAACAAGTGTATTGAAATGAAGTGTATACATTCCTTTGTTTGCTTTTATTATTATTATTATTATTATTATTAATTAATTAATTAATTAATTAATTAATTAGCCCAAACAGTTGGGCAACCACAGCTTCACTGTTGGTTCTTATGTATATATTATAATTGTATTTTTTTTATTGATTGGTTTTTTTTTCTATGTATAAATAATGTATAATTCCTTTAATCCCACTTTATTCCATGTTTTCCTTTCTTTATCATGTATTTTAATTTTCTTGTTTTCCTTTCTGATGATTTTTGAGCTCTCAAACTGATTCATTTCCTGTTCAATTAATTTGTAACCATTGTTTGTTACTAATTTCCTTTGATCTTGTAGATTATTCTTACTACTGTTTTTTTTTCTCATTATTAGTTCATTTTCTCTTTCGTTTCTTTTTGATCTTTGACATTTGACGTCAGACGTGTTTGAGAGATCTGCTCGCTGCTCTACGGAGGACGTTGTGCTCAAATAAGAGCAGATGTTTTGGGGGTGTTTTGTAGTTCATCTGCAAAGTGTGTGTTTGTGGTTTTAATGTGGGTCACAGAGGGAACACCTGCAGTGCTCAGGTTTATCCTTATCAGCACAACAGACTGATAAACTCCCCCTTCACTCTCTCTTTCTCTTTCTTGTGCTCCTGAATGTAAATCCAATGCAAATTCTTGTACCCGTTTTTCTCTCGCTGACATTTCACATGATCTCACTTCACCACAGAGATTTGCGTCTTTCCCAAACAAGCTGTCTGTGTGTGTGTGTGTGGTGGTTGATGATCCAGTTTAAGAGGTCTCAGTAAGCAGTGTGTTCACACTATTATCTTCATATTAAATCTGGTTTTTAAGGAAACATTTCAGACATGAAGCTCTTTAAACGTCTCTATATACAGTATCTGTATTCAAAACAAATCCTGCAGATTCGTGGACTCGTGGCTTCATAAACCTGGGAGGGAAAAAAACCCTGCAGGAAGAATTCGAAAGTGTAATCATGACAATATGGTGAAGTAAATTGTTTTTACAATTTCCCCCTCACAGCTGTACGTTAACATGATGAATAAGAGCGCATAAATTTATAATGCTGTTATTTATATTTCATGAAAATGCTCCAGAGCACTTGAGAGAGCAGATTTTTATTGTCCGCCGTGCACTCGGTCGTAGTCTTTAACATCCTCTAGACTATTTTAGTGTTAAAAAGTTGCAAAATGTTCAAATCTAACAAAAGCTGGTTCAAATGCTTTTTTTTTTTTTTTTTTTTGCAGCAATAGAAATGGCATTATAATAAAACATAAAAGCAGTGTTGTAGTGACTTTATCTACAGACAGACAGACAGACAGACAGACTGATTGATTGATTGATTGATTGATTGATTGATTGATTGATTGATTGATTGATTGATTGACGGATGATCAGTGGATAAATGAATGGGTGACGGGAATGAAGAAATGATCAGACTGAGGAATGGCGGAGCAATTAGAAAAAAATACAATATTTGGCTTTTTATTTCAGAAGATATGAGCTGTATAATGGGTATAATAAACGAAGGAATAGCAGATAAATCACTGGATGGATGGATAGATGGATGGAATAAGTAGACATGGATGGGTGAACTGATAGATAATCCATAATTCCATATTATTCCATAATAAATGGAATAAATAGATATTGGATGTACTGAGTTAAAGGGTATTGAATAATGGTAGTAGTAAAGTTGATAGATAAAACATGGATGGATGAATGGAATGAGAGGTGAATAGATGAATGGATTAGTTAACTGAATGGATGGATGGATAAAAGGATCAGGAATGGACAAATGGATTGGCAGATGAATGGATGAATGATTGGAATGAATGAGTGGTTAATTGGATGGATGGATGGATGGATGGATGGATGGATAAGTGGTTAATTGGATAAAATATATGGATGGAGGAATGGAAGGATGGCAAATGGACTAGATGGAATAGATTGAAAGATAAATGGATGGAATGAATAAGTGGTTAACTGTATAAATGGATGGATGGATGGATGGATGGATGGATGGATGGATGGATGGAAAAAGGAGATGCATGGCTGAGTGGGGTGATAGAAGGAATGAATAATGAATGGATAAAATAAATAAGTGGATACATGGGTAGAGGAATGAAGGAATGGATGGAATTAAAAAAGAATAGGGAATAAAATAATGGATAAATGAAAGGATTGATGGATTAACAGAATAATTAAGTGGATGGAGAGATGAATGGATGGATGGATGATGGATGGAATGAATATGTGGGCAGAGAAAAAGTCAGTCCTGATATTGAGCGCATATTGCGCTGCTGTTGAACGGACGGATGGATGGACGGATGAAAGGACGGACGGATGGAGTGTAGACAGCACAGCTGTGACTGTCTGAGCGGTAAAGCGTAGGTGAACTCGCTGATTGTTATTCATCATGCTAAGTGGCTCTGACGCTCTGTATTGGGAGGTAATGGACTGCTCGTCCTGAGAGATGCTGCATTGATTAAATTGTTCCAGCACAGAGCATGAATGGAGTAAACAAAGTACATTGTATGCATGAAGCGAACAAACAAGAGAGAGTCATTTAAAAAGTAGAGCATATAAAAATAAAACTCAGAATATGAGATCAGTCAGGGTTGGTTTGGGTTTCACGGTAACTGTGGTGTGTGAAGGAGCATCTGTCGCCGGGGAGCCATGAAGCCGGATCGATCTTCAGCTACGCTGATATTAATATTAATGAAGTCCGGGCTTAAGTGGTTCAGTACGAAGATTGACTTCCTTTAGTGTAGCACAAAACAAAGAAAAAGCCTTCTGGTTTAAGCCACACCCACTTACATCAATATGAGAAGCACTACACATACTATATATATAGGCGCTTGTGATGTGTTACACCACTAATTTGGACACAGTCATGCTTTGATCATGTTAATGTCTAGGTTTGACTTTTGCCCCGGCTGAGTCGTTACTCAGTCGAGATACACAATGGTGTCCTTGTTGTAAAGGACAGCATGTCCTGAGATTATTAGAAATTCACAGGAATAAAATGAAAGAGCTGATTTCTGTTAACCGAGCAAACAATTAAGATTCTCTGAGATCTCTCCGTCCTCATTAGTGCTTAAGCAGGAGGGCCCTTCTGTCGTGTTCTCACACACTTCTCCGCAGACGTGAGTGGGACTTTTTAGGTTCTCGAGTGTCATTTGGTTAGTCCTTTAGCTGGTGAATTTTTTTTTTCCAACTTAAAGTCGCATTGTTACGGTAGGAGGGAAAAGTACTGAGAATAAAAGTGCAGTCACTCGTCTAAAGTAAAAAGTCATCGTTTTATCGTACTGTAAATAAGCAAATATTTCAGGGTAACACTAAAGGTTTCAGCTTCAATTCTTGATGCAGGGAGGAGCGTCTCATTTTTTAAACAGGCCACGTCAGAAAGGAGCGGAAAATACCTTACCGTGCTTCAGAAGAGGCAAACGATCCGCCTGCGTCAAGCAAAGAAAACAACTAAGGAGATTTGAACTGATTTAGGTTCAGACCCTTAATTAGGTTCAGACCCTTAAAACTGGCAACGCAATATAGGTCACCGATGGGAATTATATATAATATATATTTTCGTCGCAAAAATGTGGAACTCTCAAAACGACCATATTATTATTATTATTATTATTATTACTTTAGAAACAACCTGAAAACAACCATAAGGACATGTGATCATATTTATAATGGGTCTGTGTGACCCATTTATTTATTTATTTATTTATTTTTACTTTTTTTTTTTCCTCAGTCATGTTTGCATAGTTGTTTAAAATGAACAAAAATTCAGTTCCTATCATATTGCCTAGATTGTGCTGAATGAAGGATACGTCACTCTATCCTGCTCAATCCTGAGCTCTATATATGTTTATAAAAAAAATTTTTTTTTTTAAACAGCAAAAATGCTCTGAGCTTTAAGGGTTGTAAAGTGAAGTGAGGTGATTCCTAAGACGGGCTGCTTAAACAAAGTGTCCTAACCATCCTCTTTTGCCTACTCATTTATTTATTTATTTATTTATTTATCTTTGCTGTATTTGCTTTAACTTCCATGCAGCACATCTCATTTAATACTGCAAAGGTATTTCAAAAACTCAGTAATGGTACCCTTTAGTAAAATAATTCTGCCCTGCGTCTGCTGTCCTATCCAGAGCCATACATCAGATTCCGGGCCTGTCGCCAAACCCAGCTGCTCGACTCCAAAGACAACACACACATATCTCTACACACTCAGTTACACTTTCGAGGCTTGGATCTCCGATGCGTGGCTTTTAAAGTGTCTGTTCAGTCACTCGATCGGGCCGTGCTGGCGCCGTGCTCGCGCCTCTTACTGGATAGGAGGATCGCTTGATAAACGTGACAGCTGGATGTCTGTGCTGAAGGAGAGCCTTTGGACGCTGCAGTAGGTGATGACATTTTAGGTCTGTTTATGGTCATAAAGTGATATTAGTGGTTGGCATCGCTTGGCTTGGCTTTGGCATTTGGTGCTGTTCGGGGGTTTTTGGATGGTTGGCAAGTCTGAATTGAACAGCACAGCTCAGTGCCAAGGTTCGGTTTAAAAGCCTGGGGTCTCGGTCAAGTTGGTATCAATGAGAATACACATTGTGTGGTTTTGGACGAGCTGACAATGGAATTCTTCAGGTGGTATTTGTAAGAACTTGGCACCGGCTGATTGTTCTCATTCAACATGGCAGCCGAAATCACAGACAGATGTTACTCAAGGTCGTGTTACTCGAAGCTGGCGATGCTCTTGCCATTTTAACGAAGCTGGCGATGCTGAACGTGAGTTAACATATTATTAGTGGTAAAAAAACATTTTTTTTTAATCTCATCTTTTGTTTCCTTGACTGAGTAATAATAAGGGGAACTGAGATTATGGGATTTATTCCCAATTTATTTTTTTGTATTGTATTTTTTTATGTATTTCTTAGTTTTGTATTACAGTTAGGAATTTATTTATCTGTTTTTCATGTTTTCTATTCTTAAATCTGTTGCTCTGAAAGATTTGATATGAATTTTTAAAAAAAATCTTGCTAACCGAATGCTAGTTTAGCTAGCAAGGTGGGAAGTACCCTTATAAGATTCAAAAATGTATTTTCTACAAGACAGTCTCGGATCTGAAGTGACGTATAAATGTCTTAAAAATTGGCAAATTTTGAATCTCTTGAGGTTTCTCAGA
This sequence comes from Clarias fuscus, assembly GCA_030347435.1. Taxonomy (NCBI): domain Eukaryota; kingdom Metazoa; phylum Chordata; class Actinopteri; order Siluriformes; family Clariidae; genus Clarias; species Clarias fuscus. The sequence goes on from CM059211.1 coordinate 37,563,412, forward strand.
AACCGAACTAATCCTTAATTCCAAATGTTATACAGTAATTCCCCTACTTAAGAACATTCAAGTTACAAACTTTCAAAGATACCAACATGCGTTCACAGATGTTCAATCGCAGAAGTTAGATCACATGTCCAGCGTACATTGTCACGTGCCAAGTCAAGTCAAGTAGGCTTTTATTGTCACTTCAACCATATACAGTCAGTACACAGTGAAATGAAACAACGTTCCTCCAGGACCAAGGTGATACATACAACATACATTTACAACATAGATTAGCAGAACTAATTAACCTAATTAGCTGGCTAGCTGAGACAAGACAGATTGGGATGACAACATAAATTAACAAAAAACTAACTAGCTAACTTAGAGATTAGCTGTCTAGCTGGGTCAAGACAGATTGAAATTTTAACAGAGAAGTTAACAGAGAACTATTTACATTTTTATACAAAAAGAGACAATATAAAGTGCACGTGCAAATGTCCAAACAAGAACGTCAAGCACGTGCAGCGTGCATCCCAGAATATCCAGAAGCGAGCATAAAAGCAGCGGCGATGAAGCATCAAGCAATAACAATGGAGATAAAAGCAGAAAATTATTGAAAGAATTAACGAGACCATGGGACATGTTAGTTTTCTATTGTGTATAGTGTAACGGGTTCGAGCCATTGTTGCACGGGCGGCACCATGAAACACAGACACGAGGCGAGATCTTAGAGGAAAAGGGTAATTTATTTGGAATAAATAAGGGAAGGAAAGGGTAAAAGGAGGGAGGACGGAAAGAAAGGGAAGGGATGATGTGTGCACGTGCAGGGTCCGAGGCAGTGCCCAGCTGGCATGCGGGCACGCAGCTGGCGGCGGTGGGCGGAGTGGCCGAACGGAGCACGCGAGGCAGCGCTCCTGCACGCTCCCTCTCAGTTCCTCCCCGCTCTCGATGGCCGGCCTGGCCCCTCCCAGCTCTCTGTGGGCGCGGCCTCAGGCGGGAGTCTCGCTCGGACGTCCATCGGCTGGGCGGCTTTCCCGGCTGGGATCGGCGGCCTTAACGCTGTCCTCCTCGCGACCTTTTCCTCTTCGGCGGCGGGGACGCGAAGGCGGGCTCGACGCGGGAACGAAGGATGCCGTGGGAGCTCCTTCGTTCATTTTTAGCCTGTTTTGCATCGCTCATGTTCCTGAAACGGCGCGTAGCAACGAGCCCTTCCTCTGTCGCTGGAAATGATGACATACGTGAGCAGCGGTTTAAACGCTTTAGCGTTTAGCGGTTTCCGAGCGAGACTCCCGCTCTCGATGGCCGGCCTGGCCCCTCCCAGCTCTCTGTGGGCGCGGCCTCAGGCGGGAGTCTCGCTCGGACGTCCATCGGCTGGGCGGCTTTCCCGGCTGGGATCGGCGGCCTTAACGCTGTCCTCCTCGCGGCCTTTTCCTCTTCGGCGGCGGGGACGCGAAGGCGGGCTCGACGCGGGAACGAAGGATGCCGTGGGAGCTCGTGCAACAATGGCTCGAACCCGTTACACTGGTGGAGAATGAAGGTACGGGGGCACCTGGCACGGACCGTGGGTTAAGTCCCAAACAAGGTTGAGGTCTTAGTCACAAGCAGGCAGTGCCGGCGGCAACGGTGAGCTCGGAGCTGAGGGAGGGGCAGTGTCACGGCGTGCGCCTGTGATGGGCGTGCGCCCAAATCTATTATCGCCCCTCGCTCACTTCGTAGGCTCCCTAAGTAGGCGGCACCCCATCTGCAGGTGTGCAAAGGGACGGGGCCGCCTACGCGGGCCGGCTGGCAGTGATCAACGTTAATAGGATCTCGGGCTTGCTCCGCATTATAAAAGCAAGGCGCGGAGTTTAGTCCGGGGTCCGAGAAGAGCGTAACGCGGTGGAGCTCGAGAGTGGCATGGGAGTGGGGCAATGGAACGTGCCCCAGAGACTTAAAAGGACATTGGATTTCCGCCCCTTTGATCTCCGCGCTGAGGACAGCGCGGGAAAGAGCTGCACGAGCTCCCACGGCATCCTATGTTCCCGCGTCGATCCCGCCTTCGCGTCCCCGCCGCCGAAGAGGAAAAGGCCGCAAGGAGGACAGCGTTAAGGCCGCCGATCCTAGCCGGGAAAGCCGCCCAGCCGATGGACGTCCGAGCGAGACTCCCGCCTGAGGCCGCGCCCACAGAGAGCTGGGAGGGGCCAGGCCGGCCATCGACAGCGGGGAGGAACCGAGAGGGAGCGTGTAGGAGCGCTGCCTCGCGTGCTCCGTTCGGCCACTCCGCCCACCGCCGCCAGCCGCGTGCCCGCATGCCAGCTGGGCACTGCCTCGGACCATGCACGTGCACACATTATCCCTTCCCTTTCTTTCCGTCCTCCCTCCTTTTACCCTTTCCTTCCCCTATTTATCATAAATAAATTATCCTTTTCCCCCAAGATCTCGCCTTGTGTCTGTGTTTCATGGTGCCGCCCATACAACTTTGGGTCGAACCCGTTACAATAGCCAATTGTGTTAGTGTCCCAGTACCTACACAATGTCTGTTGGACTTATGAACAAATTCTACTTACGAACGAGCTCTCGGAACTGAACTTGTTCGTATGTAGGGAACGTACTGTATACTGAAATTTTTTTTATTTTTATTTCACCTACATGTGGACCTCAGTCCACACCAGCTCACTCACATGAGCACACCAGCCCAGTGATAGGACGTCTCTTAAACTGTTATATGAAAGAGTAACATCAAGCACTGCGACTGGACAGCTCTGTGCATTCGAAACCTTGTGTGTCTTTCCAACCCTGTCCTCATGAGGTATGTGTTTGTGCGTCATCGCTAATATGGACAATTTAGCACATTCACCCTAAACACCTCTCTCTCTCTCTCTCTCTCTCATTCTCGTTCTCTCCAAATAGCCTGTTGAATGCCGTGGCTGTGTCCCAAAAACACAGCAGAGAATGAAGACCAGTGGAGAAGATGGCCTGCGGTAGTTAACATTAACACTCCTCCAAAAAACCATGGGAAAGCAGGAAGACTGGTTACCATAGAAACAAGAAATCTCTCTCTCTCTCTCTCTCTCTCGCTCTCTCTCCGTTTTTAGCCTGTTTTGCATCGCTCATGTTCCTGAAACGGCGCGTAGCAACGAGCCCTTCCTCTGTCGCTGGAAATGATGACATACGTGAGCAGCGGTTTATGCAAATAAAGCATGTTCATTAACCAGCTGCACATTACAGCAGCACATAATGTCGGTCTTCATACAACTCAAGAGCGGTTGGGATGGAAGCCAAATGCGGAGAGAGCTAAACTCTGATTTGTATGCGTTACGTTTAGTTTAGTTTTGCGAAAGTGGCTCGGAGGGCAGCCGCCACATTCGCCGGTGTCATATTTTGAGAATTAACCATCTGCATGCCATTTATACCTGAGAGACACACAAACACCAATACATCAGAAGGTTTATGACAATAATGTTGCTGTCAAAAAGAGAAAAAAAAAATACATCCAGGTTCTCGTTTTTTTTTTTTTTTTTTCTAGGAGGAAATTCAGATTGTGTTACATGCAAAAATGCTTGTGTACTGATTTTAAACAATGACTACATCCTTGTGTATTTCATGTGGTTAATGATTCGTGGGAAACAGGAAATGCCAAGAAGAAGATGAAGCCGTTGTGTGTCAAAAGATGCTGCTGATGTCACAGTCAGCAATTTACAAGAATAATTCAGATAAATTTGATTGAGTTTGGTTTCTCTGTAAAGGAATCACATAAAGAAGGTGTGCAAAAGAAAGAAAGAAAGAAAGAAAGAAAGAAATCCACAATGCTGAGTCATGTCTAGACTAATGAATCATCCAGTTTAAATAATAATAGCCTCGTTAGACTCAGCAACGGTTTGAAAAAGGGGTTTCCCCTTAGCTAAATCCTGAACAAGACCGAGTTACCCCCCCCCCCCCCCCCCATGACACCGACTCATCTTTCTTCCACATCCTGTTGCACGTCCCGTGACCGTGTCTACATGACTAAAGGCATTGACTCGCTGTCATGTGATCGGCTGATTAGATATCTGCATTAACGAGCAGCTGAACAGGTGTAGCTCATACACAGGGTTTACTATTTAGTTGTACTTGTTTACTGGGGAGTTCCTAAGGCCAATCGGATTGAAACATCCGAGATCCCTGAAGCTTGTGGCCAGAAAAGTGCACGAAGACTGTGCAGACTGTGGGCGGAGCCTAATAAGTAGCCGGTAAGAACCTTTCACCAAATCGAATACGTTTGGTGAATAAAGCGATTGTGGTTTTCCTTGCCTATGGGTTCGGGGGTTGTTCAGTGGTCTGGCATTGGACTGTTGAACGGAAGGTCACCACGTTGCCCCTGTTTGGGCCCTCGAGCGAGGCCCTTGACCCTCAACTGCTAAGACGTAAGTAGCTGTGGATCGTAGCTCTGCCAAATGCCGTACTCGTGTGTACGTTAATATACGCTGATCAGCCACCCACAAGCGTCACCACATTTCTCGTACAGACCGAACGATTTGCAAGCGTTCATAATCCCGTTGTTAGCAAAGCCTTAACACACTGCCAAAACACATTCTCCTGGAGTCTGGAGACTGATTTCCACCCCCACCCAACCCCTCTCAGTGTACCTGAGACATTAGACTATTCATCAGACCTCAAGGATGGTGAGCTGCCCAATGGTCCTGAACTTCCTGTTTTCCGCCTCTCATGCATCTTTGCCGTTCCCTTTTCCGCTCAATTTCCTCGTAGCATCACCGTCGCGTCGGTTCTGTTGTAAAGGGCTACACATCCTGATTGAATTCTCTGTAAAAAAAAAAATAAAATTAAAATAAACTAAAACTATAAGGTTTAAGCTCTTCTTCAATAGTCTATTATTCACAAATGTATTTATTTCTTAACTTACATTTAATGCTACGTTCATCGGGTCGTGATCAGTATTCAGGGGCCCGGTGGACGCTTGTAACACTCGGAGTCTCATCTTTCTTTCACGGCTTTGACTTTGTGCCATGCGTCAGTCCTGTACGTCTTACGTTACATTACCCGCGTGTGTGCGAGCGACACTTTTTATATCAAGAGGCGAGGGTACAGAAGCTCGCTGGTGCTGACCCGAAGCTCCCAGGTTCTGAGTTGCCAGTGATGGCCACTGAGCAACAACCTCAACCTCTCGCGGTATGGCGTGGTAGCTATTCATGGTAGAAAGCTAAACCAGCTCTCTGTGGATATACAACATGAAACATAAAATATATTTGCATACAAGTTCCATTGGAGACGACATAGTCCTGTTTTTTTTTTTCCTTTTCACTCTTTCCTCTTACTTCAGCCAGACGCTTTATAAAATCTGCTCTCTGACAGTATCTATTGTGAGACGTCCTGTGTAAGTCAAAGTAAATTAAACGTCTTTGTCTCAGGAGACAATCGAGCCTTTTCACAGCTCGGTGATTAACGATGACGTTCCGGGTCCAGAGTCAATTATACACGACAGCGAGGCGATGGCGGGGAGCGGGAGCGGCGCGGGGTTATGCGGTCTGTCCGAGGCCACCGCGGCGCCTGAAGCTACGATGGAAAACAATGAATCTGATTCATACATTTCTCAACAAGTGGATTCCAAGCAAGCATCCGGATCTGACTGAAATCTTTATTTTGCCACCTGGTAACTCCGCGAACCCTCATCCGAACCTTTAATCCCTATGAGTCATTATTTACGAGTCGATTCATACAATAGATCTGGACTATTGACATTCCTGTCTGTTATTGTTTAACTCGCTATTTCTAGACAGATCGCAGAGATGAATGAAAAACCTTGCGAAGCGCGAGCTGTCACTCCTTATAAGGCGACCGTCTTCTCGTTCTGAACCCAGGAACCTTTGCAGAACGTCGGGAACTTGCTTCCAGCAGAGGGATTCACAATTCCGTTGATCTGCCGGGACGTTGACCTGACCAGGATCAAGTGCTCAAACACAATTCACAGTCAATTGTAAACTCTGTTCAACATGTTTGTGAATGTGTGTGTGTGTGTGTGTGTGTGTGTTTGGTCTTTTCCCAGTCCTGTGTCCGTCTCTGTAGGAACAGTAATGACCAAGCTTCCAACTGTATATACAGTAATCCCCCCCTCTCTTTTATTCAGCATTATGCCCACCGTGCACTGTGGTGTCGACGCCCCCCCCCCTCCACCCCTCCACCCCTCGGCGTTTCTCATGTGAGTAGCGATGATGAGGTCGCTCTTAAAGCAGAGGAATGTGAGGAATGCCTTCCTTTAGAAGCAAACAGAGGAATACAAAGAGCTTCTATTCCTTTATCTGGATGGCCCGGAGGCTGAGACACCACTCTTAAGGCCTTTGTGTGGGTGTATGAGTGTATGTGTGTGGTGGTGGTGGGGGGGTGGGGGGGGGGGGTTGAGAAAGTGACTGAGTTGACTAAGAGAGTGAGAATGACTGACAATGAGACGACGAAAGAATGTGTGTGAGAGAGAGAGAGAGAGAGAGAACAAAACAGAGTGCGCATGCAGAATCTAAAGGAGTTTTCATAACTGAGAAAGTTTTAAAAATATATATTTTAAACGCTGAGAGACCTTTCTGTACAACATCACTAATGGACCAACCAGAAATAAAGAAACCCAATCCGTTTCCATTAGGTTTTATATTAGTCGTCGTTGGAATAACGGCGCTGTCAAGGAGACACACCCCGAGCTGAAATTCTGCTTAATGACTTAATGACTCCCGTGTAAAAAAAAAATCAAATTTCCGGATTCTGCAGTAGATAACAATCCTGAATATGGAATAAAAATGGACGAGATCTTTATCACTCACTCACTCGTCGTCTATACCGCTTTATCCTGTGTACAGCGTCGCGGCGGGCCTGGAGCCTGTCACAGGAGACTTAGGGTATGAGGTTGGATACCTGGACAAAGTGCCAAGCCATCGCAGGGCACACACACGCACACACACACACACACACATGCTTACAAGCTCATTTAAACACTACGTGCACCAAGTAGCCCAATCCGCATGTCTTTGGACTATGAGAGGAAACCAGAGAACCCGGACGGAACCCATCAAGCACGAGGAGAACATGCAAACTCAGACCCAAGGTGGAAATCGAACCCGGAACCTGGAGGTGCACGGACACAGTGCTGAGCTACACTGAGCCACCGCGCAGGAATCGGAATTATTACTCAGAACTCAGAGAGAGAGTAATGTTTCAGGTTATATAACCCTCTTGTTTACTACACACAGTCCTGAACATGACGATGAAACGAATGAACTAAACACTACAACTGATCAGAACAGGAACTAGACAACGACTTGCTAACTTTTTGCTTCTAAGATGTTAGCATGCACGACATTAAAAACTTTGTTAGCACTTAGCACACTAACTAGCCTACTTTATTTCATGGAACAACATTGTTTTTTTTTTGTTTTTTTTTGGCATCACTGGACGTTTTACTCGCCACGCTAGATTTAATAAAAGTCCACTTGGAAATATCGTAAGCATGACACGAACAACATCTCCTACGGTTTATTAATGACCATTCTTGTGGTTTAGACGAAGTTCAGGAAGCGGACGTCTAAGCTAAGTTATTCCAGACATACAAACATGCGGAGTTGGAAAACTGGTGTCACTTTCATTCCTGATTAAAACAAATCATTTCATTAAGTAACCTGTACAGAGAGTAACAGAGTTTACTGAAAGTAACACCGGTGAGATTTTTAGCATGAAATGAGCAAAAACCCACAACATGTGGTTAGCTAATTTTCAAGCTAACATCATGAGGACCTTAAGGCTAGTTGCTTTTTTCTTTGTCTATGATTATTGTATTTAATCATCTGCATTATCTCACAAAGTAATAAAAATTATTATTTTTTTAAATCAACAACGTTTATCTGATCCTGCTGAACGAGAGTTGATGAGATCAAACCTACTCAAGGTACGGTAGACGAACATCTTAAACATCTCAGCGCTGACATGCAGGCGTGAAAAACTCACAATGAAACGAGTTTCAAGAAGAACGAATCGATACGGCGGTGGGCTGTGCATTATGGGAAACGCAGTTCAGGTCGTGATTAGCAGCCCGAGGCTGTGCGGGAACCACGTGCGAGTAAATGAAGCTTGGAGCCCTCGGGCAACGGACGCCGCGCCGCGCTGACTGCCAATGTTTATTGGTGCGCATTTCATTAATGGACGAAGCCTCATAACGTTGCCGAAGCGTAGCGACGTAAATCAGTTTTAGCACTGTTTCCGCAGACGTGGTAGTAAATTCACAATGTAGCGCTCTACATATTCAACGGCGAAAAACATCTGGCAGCTCGGCTGAACCATGAACGAGTCTCACAGCTGGTGCTGAATCTGAACAGCGTGGAAGCGAAATCCTGCGTACTGTATTTCAGCGCTGTATTTCCAATAAATGTAAAAAGCCGATACTCAAAGGTACAGATTTCTCAGTTCTGGTTGGTCAGAAGGTCTTCATCCTTTTCTATAACAGAAGCTCTGACAGATGTGCAGGTGTGTTTTTGTTCTGCCAGGAGGCGACTAGACGGTGGTCATGTGACCTTTTGTGACTGTGCTGAACGAGGAAAGGGAACTTGTCGGCGAGGTCAAATGTCCACTCTAAACCGAAAAACACAGACGCAAAAACAAGAACTCGAATTAAGAGCGGTTTCTGTTCCGTAAACCTTGACATGCTGATCATTTGAAACCGGGTTGAAAGGTCAAAGTGTCCTGTCTAACGTCCATTCCGAGGCGTCAGAGGTAAACTCACACTGCGCGCACTCGCGGCATCTTGCATCCTAATGCAGGAAGGGATATGTATTCAGCACTCGGTCATTAAACTAAAGGCCAGGCTGTGTGAAGGTTAATGAAACAGCCGTGCGTCTCTCTCCCGCTGAGCGATCGGCCAATCGCATCTGCTCGTCGCAGCCATGGCAACACTCCAATCACTAATTTGCATCTGATATGAGATGTGGAGATGACTGCGCTTAAACGTGCTGGCACAAACAGGTACATCACTTCATCCGGGAGCGCCGAGAATGTCACTGCCGTGTTAAAAGGATCTTACAGGATTCTCGATCCTCATTGATAAGAATTGTAACGCGATCATTATAATACGTTACCATAGTAACGCCACAAGGACATGTGTTTTAAACAATCGGTGTCATCAATGACTATGGTGAAGCTTTCTTGTAAGGAGACCTTCACTAAACTAAATGGAACGGTTAAAGGTCCGAAAGCTTTTACACTTAAAACTTTTCCAACCTCGTCTGAAGAGAATATTTTTGGTTGCATAACAAGCTGCATTTAATAAAGTCTTAGTAATGTTTGGAGTAAAAAAAAAATAATAATAAAAAAAAAGAGCTATAGCGTAAGCATTAACAGGAGCGAGAAGGTAATGATATTAAATGTAATGATATTGTTATCAAAATATTAATTATCATTATCAATTAATTCAATTAGCAACATGCACTCCTTTTCTTATTATTCATCCACACACTCGCTCAGACTCAAAGAGACGGACCTCATACAGTTCATTCTCCCCATCTCATTTACTCACCGCAGCGCTGGTGACAGTTCTCTCCTCAGGCAACTCTGGTTCCTCTTTCATGGTTAGCGGTCTGGCGTTCGTTCGGCCTGCACAGAAAAATGATGGATGATCAGCAGAAATGTGAAATGTGAAGATTGTTTTTTTTTTTTTTCCATTTTCTCCCCATGTCTCTCATCTCTTTCACTCTCTCTCTCTCTCTCTCTTCCATTCCTGATCTGATTTCTCCCTGCAGGACAAACCCCCAAAAGAGAAAAGACGAGATGAACGTGGCATGCTACCCAGACCTTACGCTTAGTATTGTGTCGTGCCCAGTGATGGGTGTAACGCGTTACAAAGTAAGGTGAGAGTACTTGGATTACTTTATTGATGTAACGAGTAATCTAATGCGTTCGGTCCGCCATTCAGGTACTCAGTTATTTAGTTATATTTTCAAAAATGTATGTTTATGTAATCCGTGAGCCAGACAGCAGTCATTCCGTTAGTCTGTGTGTGTGTGAAAGTCGTCCTACAAGCCCCGCCCCCGATAACCCGCCCCCTCTGTTATTTCTGCTGTTATACTCCTATCTCACCTATGCGGTTTGATGGAAACGTAATCACAGCGCCAAAACCCGTGGTGAATCATGATGAACCGTACTTACGGCCACCGCGCGAAACCGCGTAGGTGAGATAGGGGTATCAGTAGTTAACAGATTATGGGCCAAACTTCACTGAGTGATGATGGTAGAATAATTATAAAGGTCTTGACTAAAACTTAAAGTCCTCTAACTAGTTACTTTTATCAGAAATTACGCTATAATGTAGCTGATTACTTTTTAATGACGGTAATTTTGTAATGTAATTAGTTACTTTAAAATGTAACGTCCCCCAGCACTGGTCTGGCCAGAGTGTAAAGAATGTTTAGAACAGATTTAAAACATCTTGTATTTATATGGAGGAATATTCCAAACACACATATGCAATTCATTTCTACAGACAGCATGATGGATCTTTCTAGAACTCACTTCCGTTTCATGGTGCATTTTCCGTAGCTTCTCTATTCACTTATTCACTCGTTAAATAACACGCTCACTGACTCATCTCAATATCTCACTGATTATCTCAGTATCTCATTCACTCACTGGTTAAAAGTTCATTCGTTAGCTCATTAATCAATATTTCACCCAATATCTCATTATTTTACGCACTCAGCATTTCTTTTGCTTCGTTTACTTACTCACTATATAATATTTTCAGTTGCTGTCACTCACTCATCTGCTTACTATCTCATTTCTCTCACTATCTCAATAATCCTCCTTCTGTTTTACGCTTCTACTCACTATCTTGTTTGACTCACCTCATCTCAGTATTTTTCCCTAAGTTTTTTTTCCTCATCTGCTTACTATCTCATTTTACTTACTATCTCAATCATTTTCTGTTTTACTCATATACATAAAATCTCATTATTTCTCCCCCCCCCCCCCCCCCCCCCCCCGTTTCACTTGTCCTCTTACTATCTTGTTTTACTCACTTACTTAATATGTCTCCCTCTGTTTTGCTCTTCTCCTCCATCTCATTTTACTTGGTGTCTTTTTATCTCCCTCTGTTTTACTTTTTCTCATTATCTTGGTTTACTTCTGTCTCATCTCATTCATTCTTTCAGTATTTTAACATCGTTACTGCCTTTCAGTATTCAACATTTCATATACAAAATACACCATTTCATTATTCCATTCATTCCCTCCTCCACTATTTTAATAATTTACTTGTTATTTCATTCTCTCACCCCTGTATCTCTTACTATCTCATTATTTCACTTATTTTCTCGGTCACTATCTTACTCCAGTTACTGGCTCACTCGCTCACTATCTCATTTTTTAAGACCCACAGTATGTCTCTGTCTCTCTATCCTTCTCACTCATAAGCTATTCCATTGTTACTCTCATATAGTCTTTATTTTACAATGACTTGCTCACTCACTCACTCATTCACTCGTCACCTACTCGGTATCTCATTTTGTCACTCATTCTCTCATTTTCTTATTACAATATCTATCACTTTTTCACCCAGATATTTTCGATCTTTTTTCTACAGCACTCACTTTCCACCATCTCATGAATGCTGTGGGTTTATTGCTGCACTTTCTGTTAAACACATTACACCTTTCCCTCCATCCTCTCTCTCTCTCTCTCTCTCTCTCTCTCTCTCGCTAAAGATGCTGAAACGTTGTGATCCGGCAGCTGGATCGCTCGTCTCGTCTGCCCTGCTTTTGCTCTGCTCACACTCAGGCATATGGAGCTGTTTAGTGAGGGACCTGATCTTGTTCATGAGAAAGGGGATAAACGCAGCATTCCTCCTTCACCCACATGATTGGCTCATGAAGACGTGTTTCCCTGTTGACCGTGATGCTGACGTGCGCTATGCGTTTTTCTCCCTTCGCATTTCTGCAGCTGTGGCTTCGTGCTAACTCTCTCTCTCTCTCTCTCTCTCGATCTTTCTATCTCCACTGGGTAGACCAAATTCCTTTATCATTCTTTTCTTGACTGTAATTCTCTAGCACAGTCAGGGAGCTGTGGACGTCTCTAACACGCATTCTCTGTCTCTTTAACACCCATGGTTAAATGAGATATACGTACAGTAATTGAGTCAAAGACAGTATACCAGTATACACAGGTTTCTTACAAGGCATATTGTTGGCTAATTTATTTAAACGCTAAATCTTGTGCAATTTTCTTTAGCTGAATCTATGGAAGTAAATTAGACAGCTAAGCTATACAGAGAAACATGGCTAGCTACGGTACTGTAACTACATAGTTTAGCTTATGCTGCTCGCTACACCACGTAACATCACATCTGAAGTGGACAATCAGCGTTGACAAAGAAATCTAGCTAGCTTTTTTCTTCTTCTTCTTCTTCTTTTTTTTAGGTGACTTGGGTCATAACAGTCAGTGCATTCACATCTTGGAAAGCTAGCCAGGGATTCTGCCAAGATATAAAACGCTGTTCCAGTCTACAAGGAACTTGAGCCTTTGTCAGAAGCATCCCCATATGTTTTTGTTATTACTTTTCATATGTTCAGGTTAAAGGGGTGCCAACACTTCTGGAATCACTTATGGATTAAGCTCCTAATCTCTTCACCTGAAACATTTTTTGTCTTTCTTTTGCAATGCATGACCTTCTTGCTTAGTGAAATGTCACTAAGGAAACACACACACACACACACACACACACACACAGAGGCAGGAGCTTATCAGCACAGCTGGTGTTGGGTGGGGTGGATTGTGCAGAAGGTGACTCTAATGGCTTCAACATATTAATCATTTGATATCATTCGATTCCCCACCTTCTCCCTTGAGCCCCCCCCTCCCCCCCCTGCCCCCCCCCCTCTCTCTCCTGTTCTCTCGCTCTCTCTTTTTCTCCTGTGTGTCTAAAGAGAGTGAGTCATCTTCACATCTGGAGCAGGAAAGAGACCTGAATGTCATTACTACGCGTCGTCGCTCAGTAAAAGCATATAAAGTAGCATCTTTAAACTGAGACTCCAATAAATAAAACCTCACACTTTACATTCACTACCCTCTGAAAGAGAGACAGAGAGAGAGACAGAGAGAGAGACAGAGAGAGAGAGAGAGAGAGAGACATTAACTTGACTTTATGTCCTTTACAGTCCTGATTTCATCACTCACTCGCTGTACCTTTCAATCACTCGTTCAGTTCTCATTCTCTCTAAGTCACGCTCTCCCTTATCTCAATCATCTACCGACCTTCTCACTCACTCATTCACCTCCTCACCCTCTCACTCACTCACTCATTCACCTCCTCACCCTCTCACTCACTCATTCACCTCCTCACCTTCTCACTCTCTCATTCACCTCCTCACCCTCTCACTCACTCATTCACCTCCTCACCTTCTCACTCTCTCACTCACCTCCTCACCCTCTCACTCACTCATTCACCTCCTCACCCTCTCACTCACTCACTCACTCACTCACTCACTCACTCACTCACCTCCTCACCCTCTCACTCACTCATTCACCTCCTCACCCTCTCACTCACTCACTCATTCACCTCCTCACCCTCTCACTCACTCATTCACCTCCTCACCTTCTCACTCTCTCATTCACCTCCTCACCCTCTCACTCACTCATTCACCTCCTCACCCTCTCACTCACTCATTCACCTCCTCACCTTCTCACTCTCTCATTCACCTCCTCACCCTCTCACTCACTCATTCACCTCCTCACCCTCTCACTCACTCATTCACCTCCTCACCTTCTCACTCTCTCACTCACCTCCTCACCCTCTCACTCACTCATTCACCTCCTCACCCTCTCACTCACTCATTCACCTCCTCACCCTCTCACTCACTCATTCACCTCCTCACCCTCTCACTCACTCACTCACCTCCTCACCCTCTCACTCACTCATTCACCTCCTCACCTTCTCACTCTCTCATTCACCTCCTCACCCTCTCACTCACTCATTCACCTCCTCACCCTCTCACTCACTCACTCACTCACCTCCTCACCCTCTCACTCACTCATTCACCTCCTCACCCTCTCACTCACTCATTCATTCACTCTCTCATTGCATTTCTTTTTTTTTCTCTTTCTCTCTCTTTTTCTCAAACACACACACACACACACACACACACACACACACACACACACACACTTTACGTCCGCTGTGAGGAGCGAGATCAGACACAGAAGTGCAGTAGGAGGCCGTCATTAATCTGCTTGCTACAGTATTTGATTAAACAGAGTGACGCTCTCACTGGCTCTCCTCCATATTAGATTAACGCCAGCTTAATGTGGCAGAAATGGAAAAAATGGCAGGAGTCACCATCTGTTGTGCTCTGTGTGTGTGTGTGTGTGTGTGTGTGTGTGTGTGTGTGTGTGTGTGTGTGTGTGTGTGTGTGTGTGTGTGTGTGTGTGTGTGTGTGTGTGTGTGTGTGAAAGAGAGAGAGAGAGAGAGAAAGAGGGAGGGGTTTTATTTGAGTCACTTAAGCCTGTTCAGACCCTGTGTCAAGGGTGCCACATAGATGGCGCTATCTCCCTTCATGTGTGTGTGTGTGTGTGTGTCTGTTATTGTGTCTGTGTGTGTGTGTGTTATTGTCTGCTCTTTTCTAATCTACCCCAGCACGTCTATCCCGAATATGTGTTACAGGAAGACGAGGCAAGACTGCCAAATGTTACTATGAGTGACACACACACACACACACACACACACACACACACACACACACACACATACATTTTGGCTGACTGTCTGTCTGTCTGTCTGTCTCTTTCTCTGTCTCTCTCTTTCCTTTTTTCTGTCAATGTCATTCTTAAAGCATGCACGCACACACACACACAGTGTATTTGGTAGGGAGGGGGCTCTCTGTACCCCAGTAACACGCCTGATTGGAAAGTGTGTCGCCCTTGGCAACCAATCCTCCGCCAGCACCACACAGGCCGTTACCGTGGTAACCGCGGGGTTGGGGATGATTTGGGGCGTGTGTGTGTGTGCATGTGTGTGTGTGTGTGTGTGCTGGAGGGCACTGGGGGTGGGGTCTTTAAAAATGAGTTTCTCTGACCCGAGGTTCTCACAGAGTCAAACTGCCAGTCTGAGTCGATGTCTCTCGTCCATCTCTCAGCTCCTGTCTTCTGCTCTTCTCTTCGTCCCTCTGTTTCTCTTTCACCGTTTCATCCTCCATTCCTCATCAGCGTCTGCCCCTCTCTTTCTTTCTCTGTACCGTTATCCCTCGCTTTCTCCCTCATCCTCCCTCTGTCTACCTTTCTGCATTTTTTTTCTCTTTTCCCTCTCTGTATTTCTCTTCCTACCCCACTCTCTCCATCTCTCCGTCTCTCCATCCTTCTCTATCTGTCTGTCTTCTTCACATTCTCACCTGCATCTTTCTCTCCATCCCATTCTTACTTAGCCCCTCTTGCTTTGCCTACTCTCAGTATCCCTCGTTCTTTCCCATTTATCTGCGTTCCTCTTCATCTCTCTCTCTCTCTCTCTCTCTCTCTCTCCACTTCCTTCTTTTAATCTTGTTTTTGTGTCTCTCTCTCTGTTTCTCTCGCTCATTTTCTCCTCATTCGTTCTCTGTCTGTTATTCTTATTTAGATCATGTCTTTATCCCGTAATATCCTTAGTTCTCTTTTCTTTTTTCCTTTGTTGTTTGATGTTTCTCTTTATTGTTCTTAGCCCATATTTCTCCACCTCGCTCTCTCTCTCTCTCTCTCTCTCTCTCCCTCTCTCTCTCTTTTTCTCGGTGTGTTTTACTTCCTAATTCTTTTTCCCTCCCCTTCTTATTTCGCTCTCTCTTTATCTTTTGTTCTCTGTTTTTCATTCCGTCAGTCTCTCTTTCATTCTCTCTCTCTCTCTCTCACCCCCACTTTCTTCCTTCTCAGCATCCTTTGTTCTTTCTTTGTTTGTTTGTCTTTCTTTTTATTTATTATTTTATTTTCTTTGTTTATGTTTCTTTCCGTCTTTTATTTCAGTCTATACTCCTCGTGTCTCCTACAGTATCTCTATCATGATAAAAACACACACTGTTTCCTTTTCCCTCCATCTCTCTCTCTCTCTCTCTCTCTCTGATGTATCAGTTAAAAGGAATGAATCGTCTCAGCTCTTCTCATATTAAGAATACGAGTGTGGTCCTCTGTTAAGCAGCTGCCTTTTAAAGATGTCTTCCCACACACACTCACACACACACACACACACACACACACACACACACACACACACACACACACACACACACACACACACACACACACACACACTCAGCCTCCTGCAGTCTGGCTTTCTTCATGGATCATGGAAGAGCTGACACACTTACATTCCTGCCACTGTGTGTGTGTGTGTGTGTGTGTGTGAGTGTGTATATGTATGTGTGTGTGGAACACACACCGTCCCCAAGTGTGTAAAGAAACTGGGTGTTTGGAGATTACCTTACTGCATGCTGGAATGAGATTAACAGCTGTGTGTGTGTGTGTGTGTGTGTGTGTGTGTGTGTGTGTGTGTGTGTGTGTGTGTGTTCACTCAAGACAGAGAGGAAGCTGAGAGGAAACAAAGAAACCCGAGATACTCTGTTTTCTTGCGTTCCTCCATTTTGCCCCGCCGTGTCTGCATGTGCACCCCGATCAGGTAACCATGGAGACGGGCTCGTCTCTTCGGCGCCGTAACCATAGCAACCGTGCAGCGGGGGTCTAGCCGATGCGCTTGCATCCTTATTCTCTGCTTTTAGGGGGAGAAGGAGAGGGCAATGGGTTCAAACGTGTGTGTGCGCGCACAAACACACACACACACACACACACACACATACATACATATACAGAGTCTACGTTGGTGTTCAATAGGTGTAATTATTCATTATGAAGCAAGTAATAATAACAATAATAATAATAATAATAATTAGAAGAAAAAAAACATAAAAGCTTTGTTTTTTTTCCAATATGAAACTAGGGAAGTGGAATTATAACTGGTAGTTATGGAATGGAATTAGGAAATTCCAGATCTGTTGATAGATAGGGATCCCAATATCTACATTAATGTCTGTTACAATAAGTAACATTTATATCAATCAATTTAACAATTTATAATTTTCTAATTCCATTCCATAAGTTCCACTTTCCTAGTTTCATATTGGAAAAAAATGTATGTCACAGAATCTTTTTTTTTTATTTTTTACTCGAGGTGGGCGTGGCTATATGCATCATTCAACAGAGCCAATCAACGCGATAGTTTAGTGTGTATACAGAGACAGAGTGTGTAGACGACACAGAAGCGACCTGAATGACCTGCAAGCCACCACGACCCTCTGCAAATATTCTTCACAATTATCTGTTACTAAGTGCAGCTGTTCATGGCTAACTCCGGAAACATGAGACATAAACTACGAAAACTACAAAAACCCAACCTTACACCATTCTAAAAATCGAAATCTTGACTACAAGTGAAGTTATGTGGTTAAGTTCTGGGATGTTAGGTTATCAGTTTTGTGCCAGATTATAAACCGCAAGTTTTGATAGTGTACAAACTGTGTGTGGGCGTGTCTTAAAGCGACCGCTGGACAGAATTTACCGAATCTCCTGCAGTCCTTAGATCTCTGCCTGACGTTTAACCTGCACCGTCAGTGACATCACAATGTTGAGTAAAAGCGATGTTATGAACAGTGATGTGCAAAACTAATAATCTACTTTAAAATACGCTCGCTACTAATGCGGAATTCCAGTGCAAGAAGATTACAAGAAAAGAAAAGATTGGCTTTTAAATAAAAATCCTTAATTTATTCTTAAGCAGGAAGTAACAAAACTAGCAAGCGGCATCAGGAAATGGAAGCAGATCAACATATTTTGTTAACATTTTTCCCGAAAAGGCTAATAATCAGTGCTTCTGCTGAAAAAGAGAAGCCCTGGCTCTGTGCGTGCAGCAGTTGGAATTAGAAATCCAAAAATCTGCAATCAGAAAAGCAAAAAGAAGGAAAACTGGAAGCCTGCATTAGAGAGAATCAGGAATTAAGGAGGAGAAGGAAAGTGTGAGTTTGGAAACTAGTATTTATAATCCAGGCCAGTGAACGGAAATAAATCTCTTGACTCGTCTGCTAATGATGGGCAAATTAACACCTTCCGCTGGATTGCTGCAGGATGCTGGAAATTCAGGGAATGGGAAACTGGTGACCAGAAAGCAGATAATGAGGAAACTGGGAATTTGACATCTAAAAAGCAAATCTTGGAAAGCTGGAAGTTTCTCAACTCAGGAATCCTGGATACTTCAATGAAAGCTGGTAGATTAATCTAGAAAACTGGGAATGCTGGGAATTTAGTAAACCTGAATGCCAGAAATAAAAAGTCAGGAACCACCTTTCCACCTTTCCACCTTCTTCTTCTTCTTCTTCTTTCTTTATTCCTCATTTCCATTCTCCCAATTCCTTTTGTCTGCTTTCCTAAGTTTTCTGGTTTTCCAATTCCGTCTTCCGTTTTCCAAAGTCTTGGATTAATAATCCTACCTTCCTGGTTTAAATCCCATGTTCCTCCAGGAGCTGGAGTTCTCCTCCATGTAGCAGCAGTGTTCCGTCTCCCCGGAGCAGCATGGGATTTAAACCAGAAAGGTAGGATTATGAATCAAAGACATCAAGATTGGAGAAAAATCCATACTAAAGTTAAAACATGCAAATGTGCTTTAAAAGATGAATTAAAGGGAAAAACAGCCTATGAATAAGTTGGGAATGTCGGTCTGGATTTTTTAGGATTACAATAACAAAGGGCCTTTTAATCCTGCCTGTTTATGTTTATAGTACGTAGTTTAAACTCCACAACCACAACCACAGTGCCTAATGGTCCAAACAGCTTTGTTACACACACACACACACACACACACACACACACACACACACACACACACACACACACACACTTTTCCATCTCTCTCCCAGATTGTGATTCCCAACAGTACATGGAAATTCCCAAATCGATTGAGCATCATTGGTTGCTGCTGCTGAATGTGTGTGTGTCCCTAATTGAAAAAGTGTGTGGTGTAACTACAGCTACTGCATTAATCAAACATTCACAAACCAGGAATCTGGAGAAAATAAGAAGGAATCTAGGTCACAGACGCAGTGATGAGGCCAGCGTGCTGCTTCAGCGACTTTTTCTTCTCCTTTTTCTCTCTCGTTCAGTCTCTCTCTTCTCGTCTCGCTCTGATTTCTCTATAATTAACTAACAAACCACCCAAATAATCTCTTACGGATCAGAAAGGATTATCGTACAGTCTGAATCCTGCCACTTCAATCTCAACCCTTGACTCTTTCTTCATTCGTTTTTTTTCCCCCCTTTCTCCTTTTTTCTCCTCCATCCCTCCTCCACAGGGACATGCTGAATTCCAGAACACACACCAGCTCGTCTCCCAGGGTGTGTGTTTCCCTTCTTTTTCTTGTGTGTGTAGATAAATAATTTGCAGCTGTTGCTTGTTAAATCTTAGAAAGAAAAGAAGAAATCAGAGTAAAGGCCAGTTTCAGAGTAAAGGCCAGAAAAGCTGTAAGTTCAGATCCCACCGTGCTTCAGGCTGCATCATTGAAGAAGAATCCAGTTAGGTGGAAATACCAAGCAGGAAATGGAAGTTAGGAAACCGGAGAGCAGGAATTTGGAAATGAAAAGGGAGAAATTAGCAACAAACAAAAAAAAATCATTAGAAATGTGGATACTGGGATGCAGAAAAGCAGGAAAAACGGAAAGGTAGGAACTTTGATACTAATGGACAATAATTCAGAAACTGAGAGGCAAGACATCAGGAAAAGGAAGACAGGAATTCAAGAAAAGAGAGGTAAGGGTTCAGAAACTGGAAGGCCGGAATACAAACAAGGCAGGAATGTTGAAATTGGAAAACAGGAATTCGGAAACTGGGAGTCAGGAATTTCAATACTAGGAAGCAGGAATTCAGGAAAAAGAATTCAGGAATGCTGAAAAAAGCAACACAGAAATTATGGAACTGGAAAGCATGAACTTGGAAAATGTGAGGTAGGAATTTTCAAAAAGGGAGGCAAAAATTCTGAAACCAGGAAGCAGGAATTCCAACAACAACAAAAAAGAGGCAGGAAAAGGAAGAGTTCTGGAAAGCTAGAATACAAACAAGGCAGGAATTCTGAAACTGTAAAGTAGGAGCTAGGAAACTGGGAGTCAGGAATTCAGGAAAACGAGGCAGGAATACAGAAAAAGCAAGGCAGAAATTCTGAAAGTGGTAGAGACGTGTTCAAAAACTACAAAAGGCAAAAATTACAAAAGAAAGAAAGGTAGGAATTCTGAAACGGAAAGTGTGGAATTCCGGGGGGAAAAAACAACGGAATTCTGGAACTGGAAAGCGGGAGGCAGGAATTTAAAAAAAAAAGGGGGGGCAGGAATACATAATAAGCAAGGCAAAAACTAGGAGACAGGAATTCGGGAAAAAAAGAGGCATGAGTTCAGAAACTGGGATGAAGGAAGTTTTTCGAAACTGGGAGACAGAAAGTCAAAGACCGCGGACCAGGGTGTCAGGAAAGGCGAGGCACAAACTCAGAAACTGCGAGGCAGGAGCACTTTTTGGTTTCCTCATTCTTGGCTCCCCAGCATCCCAGTCCCTGCTTTCTGGTTTCCGAAATTACATTTATTGGGTTTCCAGAAAGTTCCACCACAGTAGTTTGATTCAGCTGTGCGGGGAGCTTTTAGCTGACGCTGTGTGTTCAGTGTTGATTCAGCCTATGAAGTTTAAATTGTCCGATTCTGCTCCTATCACTTTACAAACTATACAGCGGGCCTGGATTTGTCGGATTTATCTAATGCATGTTACGCGTGCACAGACTTCTGCTCATACTGACTCACGCCGATGCTGATTACGATCCCTAAACTCTTTCATTCCTCTTTCATGCTCTCCTGCGGCGTCCGGAGCGGCTCTGTGTTCTGGGCGAAACCCGGCGGCTGAGTGTTTCAGTGCCAGCATTCGAACCCCCCCGAGGAGCTGCAGGTCCTGTTATTCGGGAAAATTTCGCTGTAAACAAGTTGAGATTTTTTATTTTCACTTTACAGCGACGTGTCAACAAAAGCCTGTGTGTTGATACGACAAAGAATTTATACACCTGGTTATAAAAACTATACGCACGTTTATGTTTTACGAGACTGTAAGAGAGATTTATAACCGGCTGTAAAGCTGATTTATGAGGAAATGTATGATTGTGTGTGTGTGTGTGTGTGTGTGTGTGTGTGTGTGTGTGTGTGTGTGTGTGTGTGTGTGTGTGTGTGTGTGTGGTGTGTGTGTGTGTGTGTGTGTGTGTGTTACATGCCGGATACCTAAGAGTCCAGATCTCAGCGTTTACTACCAACGGCTTGTTTGTTTGCTGCATTATTTATGAAATTGTTATGAAAACTCTTTGATCTTGAAATGATTTGTGAACAAATAAGAATTTACAAAAACAGAATATATTAAAATTATATTTTTAAAAAGATGTTTTAAAGGACCTATTCGTTTATGCATCTTTATGTACAGACATCAGGGTCATGCGTACACATCCACAGTTACACACACACACACACACACACGCACACACACAGTGTGAGGGTTTTATTGAATAACCATACTATTCAGTATTCATACATGTGACTAAGGTCATTCTGTCTCTCTCTCTCATTCATTCTTTTGTCTGTCTCACTCTTTCTCCTTCTTATCTCCTCATTCTCTCTCTCTCTCTCTCTCTCTCTCTCTCTCTCTTCATTCCTTTCTCTCTCTTTCTTGTGTTTAATTCTCTTAATGTTAACTTTATCATCTTCTGTTAAATTCCTTTTCTTCTTTCTTCCTCGTTTTCCACGTTTTGCTTCTTCACGTCCGTCTTCTAATCAAATTTCCTTGTTTATTATCCCTCGTTCCTCCATCACCCTTTTAACTCTTTCCTCCTGTTATATCCTCCCCCCCCCCCCCGATCCTCTCCATGACTCTTTCTCCTTCTTTTCTCCTCTCCTTGTCATCTTCTCAGAGAAATCCCCTTTTTTATCTCTTTTCTCTCATCCCTTCTTCATTAATCTCCTCTTTTACAATCCCATCTGCGTTTTTTTTTTTTTTTTACGATTTCCCCTTCATGTTCTCTACTCTTCCTCTTTTTCCATTCCTCTCTTGAATTTTCCATCTCTCTCGCTCTCACTTTTTCTTCCGTCTTTCTTTGCACGTTCTTCTCTCTCTGTGACTTTTGCCTCCTTCCTTAAACTCCTCGTTTATTTCCTTATTCTGTTATTTTATTTTCCTTCCTTTTCATTCTTTCGTTTCACCTTCATCTCTCCTCTCCTTAGGACTCTTCTCTTTTCACTCACTCCTCTTGTTATTTTCTTTCTCACTTCTTTCTCGCTTTTAACCCTTTCCGAACCGTTTCCCCCCCCCTCCCTTTCCTCCTCATCCCTCTTTCCTCTTTGTCTCTTCTCCTCTTTCTCTTTCTCTTTAACAGCGTCTCTTTAGCACCAACTTTCCAGAGTTAGTCATGCGATTAAACTTCGACTGTCCTCTATTGTCTGTATCTCTCTCTCTCTCTCTCTCTCTCACACACACACACACACACACACACACACACACTACAGCCACTGAAGGCCCCCTGTTCCAGGCTTAACAGACATAACAGCGAGAATCACAGCTGGTGCCAGCGCCCCAGTGGGATACATGCCTGTATGCGTGTGTGTGTGTGTGTGTGCTTGAGAGAGGCCCCAGTCCACCATTTAATTGTTCCCTCTCTCTCTCTTTCTGTGAGAAAGCTGATGAAACCCTTCAAACAACTCAGTGACCTCCAAACTAATGTGATATTAATCACACACACACACACACACACACACACACACACACACACACACACACACACTCAGCCCAGTGGTCTCTCTCACATACCAGGAAGCCGAGCCCATGACCTTCGACCTTTCCCAGCTATTCATCATCGTCCGGCCTCGTCAGCGCGACTGCGGATGGGCCTGCCAGCTGTTTCACACACACGCGCGGTCTGCACTGGAAGAGTCAGGGGGCCAGTTTATCTGAAGCAGGACAGACTGTCTGGAAGAGTCTCTGCAGGACGGAGTTGAGAATCCTTAAAGCACACGGAGCGCCGCTACAGAAACCCGCTCTGTTGAACTTATCGTACGCTACGCAGTTTAGCGTAACCATAGCAACGTCTGATACACAGACATGCAAGAAGTAGAAAGACACCCGTAGGTTTTATCGTAAAATACATTCAAGGAAAATATTTGAGCGAGTAAACTTTAGCTATTAAACAAAGCCATGATTAATCTTTACACATTTTTCCTTTATCAGATTTAAGAGCAACACCTCGCCTGTCGGCTCAGAGAGAGGGGCGGGGTTCTCCTCAACAGACCTCCGACCAGCACAGAGGCGTCTTTTACACATGTGTGGGTTGACCAGGTCGTGACTCTGTTTTATACTGTTTCTCTCATTTCTTTACACTGAACTGTAATTCTCGTAACAGTAGAAATTCAAGGCGTATTTTAAGTTTCCTAGCTCTGTGTCGTTGGAAATAAGAAATTTCTCTAGGACGGTCACCTCATAAATCACTGTGCGAGTTTGTTTAAACGTCAAAAAGTGACAGCATGAGAATAAGTTTTATCTGGTCAAAAACAGTCCTGTGCAAAAGCCTTGAGCCGCATGTATTTCTTTATTTTAAATGAATTTAAATTACTAAATTAAATGATAGATTAAATTAAAGAAATGAGGAAGTCCATAAGGATACATTTTAAACTCATTAGCTATACAGTATATAGAATCATACTGAATTATAGCTAGGGTTATAGCTAGGTATATAAATTACTGTTGATTGTAGCTATATTTATAATTAAATATACAGAATTATAGTTAATTATGGCTAGATTCATAGCTGTATGTATAGAACTACAGTAAATTATAACTAGGTTCATATCTAACTATACAGGATTATAGTAAAGTATGACTAGGTTTATAGCTAGATATATAGATTATAGTGAAATATAGCTAGGTTTAGAGCTAGGTATATAAAATTACAGTGAAGTATAACTAGGTTTATAGCTAGAAATATAAAATTTATGATTAAACATATATTTATGGTGAATTCTAGCTAGGTTGATAGTAAGATAGCTAGTGTTTTAGCTAGGTAGATAGAATTATAGTGAAATATGACTAGGTTTATAGCTAGGTATATAGTGTTATAGTGAAGTGTGGCTAGATTTATAGCTATGTATAGTGATTTATAGCTAGGTTTATTGTTAGACATATTTAACTATAGTGATTTATAAGTAGGTTTATGTCTAGATATATAGATTTTACTAAATTATAACTAGGTTTATGGCTAGGTAGTATATAGAATTATACTGAATTATAGCTAGGTTTATAGCTAGATATACTGTATAAACATTTTGTGAATTACAGCTAGCTAGGTTCATCACTCAGCTGTAAGGTATACAGAATTACAGTGAAGTATAACTAGATATATCAAACTATAGTAAATTATAGCTAAATTTATAGCTACATATATAAAATTGTAGTGAATTATAGTTAATTTTATGTTAAACAAAACAAGTGATCCTACAAGCTGAAGATAATTGCTAGGAAATTATATAGCTAACACAAATTATATAGCTAGCTAAAAAAAAATGATACAGTTATATAAAATCTCTATAACATGATAATTAACTCATTTCATTAAATACCAATTAGCTAATCTTATTCATTTCTAATGTGCCTACTCCACTAGCTCCTAACTCCTAATAATAAACCATTTTATTTTTCCTATTTTCTTTTTGTAACCCAACTTTCCTAGCAGCGTTTACAAGTTTAATGAAATTGGTTTATCATACCAGACTGTTTATCAATCTAGTCTAAATCTGTTCATCCCTTTCTCTGCAGTGCACTCTTCTTTCTCACACTCATCACAAAAGCAGAGTTTTCCGAGCTGTCGGCGCCGTTAACATTTCCACTCTGATGATGCTGCAACCTCCGTAACCCCAAACGAGCATTTAGCAGCACGCTCCAGTGGCTAAGCTAATGAAGGAGCCATAAACTCATCGCATACGAACGACCGCGTATACGCTTAGACTTAGATTTAGCGTTGGTAGCAGCTGGCTTTAGGACTAGTCCATCGATTTAAAATGTCAAGCAGCAGGTGTGAGCGCCAAGTTAGTAGAAATGTTCTCTTTCACATGCCAGAAGTCTTAGTGTTAAAACTAGCACAGAGTCCAAATGTAAACCACAGGCGTTTAGCACATTGATACCAACAACTACAGCCTTTTTAAAAAATCTGTTTATCTGTAATTCATGGCAGGTGAATCAGATATTTAAAGATTCCTCATTTTTTACGATTTCTTTAACAAGTTAAACACAAGTATCAGCTGAAATCCTCCCCAGATAATGCATTTACATATCTCAAAGTCAATTTATTTTACTCCTCCTCTGAATGCACCATTTCAGTGTCTATTTAAATGAGCTCCTGCTAAGCCACGCCCCCCAGAGAACATCAGATCTGAGCAACAAGTTGGAGGAGGGGCTTTTCTTATATGAGGTCACAATGGGGGAAATTTCCAATAGTCTTGTTTAAAGTTTTTGTTTGTATCCACACACACACACACACACACACACACACAAAAACTGGAGACACATCAGAACGTCTAAAGATGACTAAGAAGTGAATAGATCTGTTTTTATTAGACTTTATTTAAACTAGGCATTCTCTAAATGATGGATTCTTGATTATCAATGACAAAAATTTATTCTTGGCCCTTACTGTGCAATTACACGTAACGTACTGAACGCATTATCCTAATAAAAGCAATTTGGAATGAATCTGAGTTCATACTTATATATTATTCATAGCCACGTCTGGATTTCCTCCTGGGATCAGATGCTCTTCAATCCCCTCCCTATTTCTTTCTAAAGTCCATAACGAATTCCAGATGTGGACAATCCCCGACCCTAATACTCTTAAAAGTCTCCCATATCTCCCTCTGTCACACACATGCACATGCACACATACACACCCTATCTGTAGTCTCTGTGTAGGCCTGAAAAGTGTGTTTCACATCAGCACGCTTTTTTTTTTTTTTTTTTTTACTCTCCACAACAATATGAAATATGAATTTTCTGCTTGTTGAGCGATTCCAGGCATAACGATAAAGTTGATGTTAGTAATGTAACAGAGACAGCAGGTCCCAGTAGGGGTGGGGGGGGGGGGGTTAATTGGGAACAGAACGTGGAAAAAGTTCACACCCTGTCCTCTGGGTCATATCACAAACACACACACACACACACACACATATATATATATATATATATATATATATATATATATATATATATATATATATAAAGACATATGTCAGGATTGAAGGACTTACACGTACTGTACAATGCAAACAATCAATGTTTGTGCAGCTCGGACATCCACAAATCGATCGTCTCAGATGGGTTTTATACGTCGTCTAGCTCTGGCCAGGATTCCAGACACACACACACATACGCTCGGTGACCCCATAAAGGCTCTTAAAACATACTCACATTCTCTGGGAAATCCCTGAGGAACACGATGGACTATAGATCACATTCCTGCGCTCGGATTCAACAGCGTGGAAACCGAGCAGAGAAAAACCCATCGCTATTACGATATATATCACGCTTTTAAAAAAAAAAATACTAACCGGTCATACAGGGCGATTTATGTGGATTGTGACTGAATAGAAAACATTTCGTCAAAAAGTGAAAAATATAAGTGCAGAAAATTCTCGCTTTCTATATATAATCTTAAGGAAATACACGGCATATGTTTAAAAAAGAATAATTTAATCAAAGTGAACTGAAGGTCCAGTTATGCAACAAAACGTCACAAGGTTTCTGAGTAGTTCAACGGAAACGTATTCGCCTCGCGATCCGTCCTGAAAAGCATGAGCTCAGGTATGCAGAAGAGGGCAGACAGCATGTTCGTTTGCGTCCGTTATTCTGCCCTGTGATGAGCGGCGCGTCTACTGTAAATGCAGCGAAGGATAATGGCGAGGATTTCCTGTCTGGATTTCCATACTGTGAAGAAAACGCTGACGACCCTCAACGTAGCATCTGTTGAACACGCCCTTTTTGTCATTCACGACCGTCTCCATCGGTGCAAAAACCATTTCCTGTTTTCCCTTTCTCCTTTCTCTCTTTCTCCAAGACCAGATCCAGATATAAATACGAATAACTCCAACGTCTAGTCTCAAAGCATAAAGCTTTCATTTGTTTCCGTGAGCCAGAAACAAGTTATAATAACATATGTAAGAGTTACTTCCATCTTACATCTACGGCCCGCTTTCTCCGCTCTGGTCTTGGAGTTAAAGCACCATGCAAAACGTGTGCCTTTGTGCGCTTTCGTCATTTAATTCAGCTCCACTTCAGCCAATTTAACTGGCCGTAACTGAATTAGCCGAGGTGATGGACCAAAATGTGCAGGAACTGTGTTTCGCTACTGCACTGAAGGACTATTTTTCATGTGCGGAGTTAATTACATTTCCAAAAGACAAAGCAATAAAAAATACAAAAAAAAAAAAAAAAAAATAGACATTTAAAGTATTCATCCATCCAATGACGGTGTGCTTTACATGATTTGTGTTTATCAATTCATTAATGTAGGGAGAAAACGACATGAAGCTTTCACAGCAATTCACTAATTACACACCATGTTTAGTGCTACTGTATATATGTAGATATATACACACGTGGACAAAATTGTTGGTACCCTTCGGTCAATGAAAGAAAAACTCACAATGGTCACAGAAATAACTTTAATCTGACAAAAGTAATAATAAATAAGAATTCTATTAACCAATGAAAGTCAGACATTGCTTTTCAACCATGCTTCAACGGAATTATAAAAAAAAAAAAATGAACTCATGGAACAGGCCTGGACAAAAATGATGGTACCCCTAACTTAATAGTTTGTTGCACAACCTTTTGAGGCAATCACTGCAATCAAACGATTCCTGTAACTGTCAATGAGACTTCTGTACCTCTCTGCAGGTATTTTGGCCCACTCCTCATGAGCAAGCTGCTCCAGTCGTTTCCGGTTTGAAGGGTGTCTTTTCCAGACGGCATGTTTCAGCTCCTTCCAAAGATGCTCAATAGGATTGAGGTCAGGGCTCATAGAAGGCCACTTTAGAATAGTCCAATGTTTTCCTCTTAGCCATTCTTGGGTGTTTTTAGCTGAGTGTTTTGGGTCATTGTCCTGTTGCAACACCCATGACCTGCGACTGAGACCCAGCTTTCTGACACTGGCCAGCACATTTCTCTCTAGAATCCCTTGATAGTCTTGAGATTTCATTGTACCCTGCACAGATTCAAGACACCCTGTGCCAGATGCAGCAAAGCAGCCCCAGAACATAACAGAGACTCCTCCATGTTTCACAGTAGGGACAGTGTTCTTTTCTTGATATGCTTCATTTTTCCGTCTGTGAACATAGAGCTGATGTGCCTTGGCAAAAAGTTCCATTTTTGTCTCATCTGTCCATAGGACATTCTCCCAGAAGCTTTGTGGCTTGTCAACATGTAGTTTGGCATATTCCAGTCTGCCTTTTATATGATTTGTTTTCAACAATGGTGTCCTCCTTGGTCGTCTCCCATGTAGTCCACTTTGGCTCAAACAATGACTGATGGTGCGATCCGACACTGATGTTCCTTGAGCATGAAGTTCACCTTGGATCTCTTTAGAAGTCTTTCTGGGCTCTTTTGTTACCATTCGGATTATCCGTCTCTTTGATTTGTCATCAATTTTCCTCCTGCGGCCACGTCCAGGGAGGTTGGCTACAGTCCCATGGATCTTAAATTTCTGAATAATATGTGCAACTGTAGTCACAGGAACATCTAGCTGCTTGGAAATGGTCTTATAGCCTTTACCTTTAACATGCTTGTCTATAATTTTCTTTCGAATCTCCTGAGACAACTCTTTCCTTCGCTTCCTCTGGTCCATGTTGAGTGTGGTACATACCATGTCACCAAACAACACAGTGACTACCTGGAGCCCTATATATAGGCCCACTGACTGATTACAAGATTGTAGACACCTGTGATGCTAATTAGTGGACACACCTTGAATTAACATGTCCCTTTGGTCACATTATTTTCAGTATTTTCTAGGGGTACCATCATTTTTGTCCAGGCCTGTTCCATGAGTTTATTATTTTTTTTAATAATTCTGTTGAAGCATGGTTGAAAAGCAATGTCTGACTTTCATTGGTTAACATTCATAGAATTCTTATTTATTATTACTTTTGTCAGATTAAAGTTATTTCTGTGACCATTGTGAGTTTTTCTTTCATTGACCGAAGGGTACCAACAATTTTGTCCACGTGTGTATATATGTGTGTATATATATATATGTGTGTGTGTGTGTGTGTGTGTGTGTGTGTGTGTGTGTGTGTGTGTGTGTGTGTGTGTGTGTGTGTGTGTGTGCGCATCTGAACATGGATGATCCTCCAGAAAGCAGTGTTAAACTAAATCAATAATCACTCTATTTAATTTGCTTCAGGGAAATTTTGCTAATTTCTTAACGCTCTTTACTAATTTCTTAACGATAATTGCT